>APFE031257055.1:46888-79057 GCA_000404065.3 Pinus taeda | reverse complement strand
AGGATATACACCAGGAACAAGCCCTAGAAAAAGAAGAAATGAATCCGACCATATCTTGTAATGCATTGGCTAGAATTACCACTCCTCAAACTATCAAGATAGAAGGGCATATCAAGAAGAAAAAGGTAATAGTGTTGATTGATTCGGTAAGTGCCCATAATTTTATGCATTGGAATTACCACTCCTCAAACTATCAAGATAGAAGGGCATATGAAGAAGAAAAAGGTAATAGTGTTGATTGATTCACTGCCAATCTTTCACTTCTCATTCTATTGCTGAAATTTATAATTTCTTGCCACAGTCTCCATTAGAGCATCCTCACCACCAGCATCCCGACATTTGCTAATATCCCTGTTCTCTTCACTTGACAAACTATTGTTTTAGAACCCGGTAAGCCTCTTTTTTCTATCCATTTTTCTCAGAAACTACTCCAACCATGCCTCCCAAAGCAAGGACCTAGGACTAGGCCATTAACCCATTGATTCTGCCTTCTATAGACCTAGATCACACACCATTGGCAGACAAAGATTACTGGATCACTGAAACACTCTGTGAGTATGATTTCCTCGAGTTATATTGTTGGTTAGAGGAGAAAGACACTGATAAAACTGATGAGATAGGACTATGGGATTCAAACATTCCCCACTATATCTTTCTTATGACTTTTCAAGCCCCAGAATTCACTAGGAGATGCCAAGCTTGTTATATCCCTACTCAAAGAGTTATAATTACACCTACAAGTGACATCCTTTTCACCATCATAGCCAAATCAATTGACCAAATGATGTTGTCCCCTTCTGTGAAAAATGATGCCCCTTTCTCCCTAAAAGCCCTCACCCAGCTTTATCAAAAGCTTGAATTTGCCACCAGAGCTAGGAATTTTTAGATTTTCCTGCCAGAGAATGCCCAAGTGCCCAAGAAAATCCACCTTATCCTTCTTTCATTTTTCTTGATCAGGCCAAGTAGATTATTTCCATCCTCTCTCACATTCTAGGCTACCATTCTAATCAGTGGGTGAATGAGCCTATTTTAGGATTCCTTTCAACATTTTCAATAGACAGCAAGCCCACTACTATTTTCAATTTCGGTCAATTCTTGGCTAACAATATCCATGAGTAGTTCATCAAGTTTGCTACAGAGCATGTGTTCAGCTATACCTCAGTTTTGATTTACATGTTCATCTATTATCAAGCAGACAAGTTCGCTTTTGCATTGCAGAAACTGGATGATGTAGGTGACAACCAATGATCTTTTGGACCTCACTGGTCATGAAAGAACAACAAGAATTCACCTACAATCAATTGGTAGAACACTTTGTTCATCCAACTATGAACATTCTCTACAGTACAGTGCAACCCAAGATCAGTGAGGAGATCAAACAAATATTACATCTATCATACCAATCCAAGACCGAAGATTGGTACTTGTACCAAAATTATATAGAGATCAGAGTCTATGGATGTGAATTGGCCCCCTACAAGCTTCCCAAGTACCTCCCAATGAGGATCTTTGCACTAGAATACATCATGAAAATGTTGAACTCAGATGACATTCACTTTGTAGTAGCAAAGAAGAAGGCATAATTTAGGAGTAAAACACAAGTAGGCCCATTTGTCTACAACACAAGAACTGCAGGGGAGGAGGCAGATAAGATATTGAAGGAGATGAAGTTCAATTTGAGCTTCACATGATCTTATGACCCCTGTGGCATCATTTCAAAACTCAGGGTGGACAATAAGAATACTCCCTACATTCATACTTCTATGCTAGACATAGAACAATTTGCCAATCAGTCAAAGTGGGCATAAAATACCCTGCAAGAAGCTCAAGAGAATATTGCGTCCACTTCCAGTTTGCAGACTCCCGTTCCTCAGGAGAAATCCATCAAAAGGTAGAGGGAGGAAGGGTCATCATCTACAATAGGGAGTGAAGCCAGAGAATTTAGAATCAGTTACAGAAAGAGGCCTAAGGTGACTCACAAACCAGAGGTAGACAAAGAAATGGAAGAACAAGCAGCTATCATTATCACCGATTCTCCACCAGCAACCATGAAGTTCACTACTTCTCCTTTTGAACCTTCATCTTCACAAGGTCATAAGGAGACCGAGCTGGAAACACACACTGTCCAAATAGAAAAAGAGAAAACAATGTTTGATAGGTACAGATAAATAAAGCTCAGGAATGAGATAATGAAGAACAACACCTACAACCAATTCTGGAAGCATACTTCTAGTTCACAAAGCAGACTTCTATCAGTATTTGATACTGAACATGGAAAAATGCAGATGGCCTTTCTTGAGGCCTAGACTTCACAACCTAAATCAGTAGTTGACTACAAGAGCACCACCTTTGAGTTTAGCACAAAGGATATACATCCCATTGATCAAATGGATATGCAAAAACAAACTGGTGAGATGATATCCTCCACTCTCACTAACACTGCCATGTCTTTATCCAAATTGCAGGTCTCCTTTGCAAATGTACAGTCACAATTGAAGATGGAGAATGTCTCCTCCTTGGCCAAAGACAAGAGGATCAAGTCTTTAGAATACTTGGTGATCAAGATAGGGTATGACCCTAAGGATGCTATTGCTGCTGAAGAAATTATTAAGAAGAAAAAATTGGATATTGCAGCATTCAGGAAACAACTGAAGCTACCAGCTACAGAGGATCCAATGACCAAGGACATAATAGAAGATGAAGCTCAGAAAGCTGACATGATGAAACTGCTTATTGACCAAAACATACAAATCAGGCAGATGGAAGCAAAGTTAGAAAAATTGATAAAGGATAAGGAAGACATCTTGATGATGGCCATTGTTCCCTTGGATGTTGTGCCTCTTTCTCAACTACCTTTGAAAGGAACAACTACTACACCTTCTACTTCTACTCAAACTCCCAATACTGAACAGGTCACACAGACATTGAAAAATATGTCTTTGCAATCAAAGGAGATTGAGACCTTACAAGGGAAACTCAAAGCTTTGGAAGCCAAAAAGACCAAAGCTGAAGCTGCTCGGGCTGCTGAATTGGAAAAGTCTCATATACTTTTAGAAATGTTGCGCCAGGTAGAGAGAGACACATCTATTGGCCAGACCTTGGCCCAAGCCAAGGAGACAATTTGGATGAACATACTTGACTCAATGAATGATATTTGGCCTTCTATTCAAATTATATTTGAACATAAAGAGTTGATACAGAAGGCCACTGAGACCATTTGATCTGATATATGATCTTAGATAATTATTAAGTTATTACAGACTCATGTGCATGGATTTGCCTATCTTACTTTGTGCAATGGATTGATAAGATTGCGAAATACATAAATAGTGAAGAAGTAAGAGAAACATAATAGACAACACACATAAACACAGCAAGTTTAATAAGGAGTTTACCCAACACTCCTGGGCTACATCTCCTGGTCCAGCCTTCAATGGTGACCTCTCTATCATGTCTTAAAAACAGAGGTTTACAACAGTTATCTCAATTTGAGCCTCATGCAACAAATACAAAACAATAAGGCTTTACATGGATCCCCCAAGTCTCTTCTAAGTACAAAGACTCTCCTCACTAACTCTCTATCTTTGTTACTCTATCTCAGCACTACTCATCCTTATTTTATCTCTGTCTGTGGCTTTAAAGCCAATCAGCACTCTCTGTTCACTTCACATTCTCGAGCTCTCTGGCTTCTCGGCCTCTGTCTACTCAGATCCCTTTCTAAGAGTTAGAAATCATTGTTAAACGCTTCCAGGGATGGTGGCCACCTGTACTGTAACAGAATGGTCATCGGGCCTTTGAAATCCTCCAAAATCACCATTCTCTGTTTACATAGAGAAATACATTCAAAACTGTGAAATTCCGCCAATTTGTCGTTTTTCGAACTTGAAACATTATGAGTCCGTGTTATAACTCCTATCGGGTCTGCCTGTATAATCGCATCGCATCACCACCATTAATCTAAGAGGTCTTGATCCAATAGTTGAGATCCATTTCAGGCAGCTCTTTCATACAGGAGTTTGGGCATTTTTCTCTCTCCTCAGCCTAGACACGTGGCAACCATTGTATGTCATCGGGCGGAGCCCGGCCCAAACTACTCATTGCCTTTGGCTCGCCCGAAATCCCACTTATATCGTGAATTTCCTTTTATATTAAGAATACATTTAAACATTGATAAACCTCGTAAAGTGGCTTTATCGCATCTGAAATAATATATATTTTCATTCACAAACCCTTTCGGGTCCAGTTTTCATCGCATCAACGCTTCCCTTCGTATTTTGTTTAATAAACAAAATACGTGAAATACATAGAAATCTATCATTTGACGGATCTCAAATTATATAGAATATTGTCTATAATCTTATCGGGTCCAGCTATCGTTGGCATCGTTATTATCGGCCCCACTCCATTGAAATGTGTCAACGTGATATTGCAATGCGATTGATTAAAATCACATATCGCACATACCATGGGCCGATTATAATCGCTCCTCTGTGTTTGCTGATTGCGATATCGGAATGCAACGTGGGTTGTCGATCTGCACACTTGATCGACGGTCCTCATTGACCCTGCTGATTGTCATTGCATATTTCTTTTGGTATCTTCCAATAGCCTCCCTTTGCCACTGCCGATTGCAATTCACTGATCGGATTTGGACCCTTGATCGACTAGACCTGATGGCTTCAATTCACAGTTTCTTTAAACCACCGATACTCTATTTTTCAATGATTTCTTCATGTTTTTGCCTCCTGATAGTGTTATCTACCTTCTTTAAAGGTTTTTCTAGGTGACAATTTTGAATGTTTGGAAGATTTTGAAGACTTAGAGGTTTTCTAGGATCCATTTGGATCACCATTGTACAAGGAAGGGAAAATGTTCAAGAAATACCAACTGAAGCTGCAAATATTATCAGGTTCTTAAATTCAAAGTCCAGATATGAGCTGGAGGAAGTAGGAGTCAGTGACAAAACTGTCACCATTCTAGAGGTTAAGAAAGTCTTGACTAAGAGAAATCTTATTAACCAGTTGGACGAAAGGTGTGAGACCTTAGAGTTGCAGGTAAACAGATTGAAAAATAGGATTGAAGCCTTGATGTAGAAGGGACTACCCAACATATATGTCATCAATGACAAGCTGATCACTCAAGAGAACTATATCAAGAAAATGAAAGAGGTAGGAAAACGCAGCATCAAGTTCAATGGAATCAAAGGGAGTATGACAACAAAAGATTTTCTAGAAACCATGTCAAATGACTTCCATGTGCAGAATGAGGTAAAACACATTTTTACCATGAAGTATACAAAGGTAGATGAAATCTACCACAAGGTGACAAAGTTAATAGTGCCAGATGAAAAGAGATGGGAAGAGTTACTTGATTTACTAGACTAAGTAATAACTCAAGAGCAGTGATATATTTTGCCAGCACAACAACCAACTGATATGAAATGATCATATGTTAAACTGAAGTAGAATTTGTTAATGCCAACAATGAACTGAACGTTAACTTAAAGTGCTTTAACCGTGTGAACTATGTGAGAGGAAAGACTTCACAACAAATGAAAAACATAAGAAATATGTAAAATAGAAATGAAAAACAACAAAAACATAGTGATACCAGTCAGCAAGATTAATTATGGAGTTCGTCCCTGATGGACTACGTCTCTTGGTCCACTTTCAATATGGGTGACTGCTTTATTACGATTGAATCTAAGGAGGTCGATTACACAGCAAATTAACTAGACTAATTATGCCCATAAGCACTTCTGGTCACTGTCACAAGAAATCTCTATGAATTAGCTTTCCAACGCCTATCTCAGTTGCCAATTCCGACTCTCGATGCTCCTATTACACTAAAAACAAAAAAAACTACCTATAACCTCGAAAATCTACACATAAAACTCAAAACCACTCCCTCTCTTCAATGACAAACTCTGGCTTTATAACGCTGCAAATACACTCTAGTCTCCTCAGACTTATTTTAGGAGTGAATGAGTTGAGTTTAGGGTTGGTTTAGGGTTTGTTGAAAGGTTTTTATGTCACTTCATGACATTTGGCACCTTCGGTGTATTAAAATATCAAAGTTCTGAACAAAAAC
Organism: Pinus taeda; assembly: GCA_000404065.3. Classification (NCBI taxonomy): domain Eukaryota; kingdom Viridiplantae; phylum Streptophyta; class Pinopsida; order Pinales; family Pinaceae; genus Pinus; species Pinus taeda. The sequence goes on along the minus strand of APFE031257055.1, from coordinate 72,967 downwards.
CCACCTACAACCTTATAATAACCTAAAAATCGTTAGTTGTTTGCTAACTGGGCAAAGAAGTGGATGGCCAACATGTGACTGTCGCTTTCTAACCATAGGCTTCCACCTCCATGGTCATCATCTCGGTGGTATCATCTTACGGTGCGTCCTATCTACACATGTGACCTGATTGCAGCAGTTCTCGCTGAGGGTGTGGCTTCCAGACTTCAACCCTGCCATTGCGGTTAACCATAGTGTTGTTCACATGCTGAGTTTATCTCCCCACATGGTTATGGTTAACTGTGTTAACTCTGTGATTCCGAAGATCCTGACGGCTTATCCCCATCTGCTCACATGCCTCTTTGTCGTGGTCCCACTGCGGTTAGGGACTTCGGCTTTATGTATTGTTTACATTGTAAGGTTTTTTAATATGGATTTTTTTATGTAGTGTAATGTTTTAATGACCCGAGAGGGTTTGCAACTTAGGATTAATGCATTTTATTGCATGGATTCGATTTTAGGTTTAGGTTAATGGGTTTAGGTGTTAGGGTTTGTCATTATGTTTGTAGCATAGGTTTTTAGGGCTAGGACTTAGGCTTAGGTTTTAGCCTTTACATAAGAAAAAAGCCCATTTACAACCAATTGTCACAAAGTGACATTCAAACCTGGACCAAAATTGACAAGCAAACCCTAGCAGAACTGACGACAAACATGAGTGACAACCAAACCCCAGCGGAACTAACGACATTCACATGTCGAGAACCAGGTACAAAACCATATCATCATTGAGCTCACAAGAAAACCATAACATTATTGTCGAAGCTGAAGATACCGGACACTGAATGTTGACGAGGAAACTGGACCTATACAATTGATCTGAAAAGATCCTCCTGGATCAATCCTCTCCACTTGAAAGCTTTTGGACCACAAAAGTTTGACTAAACAGATAGTAGGTGAGGATAGATATCCTTCACTTTACTCCTTACCCTGATGATGTACCAATACATTCGCTCAACCACCTAAAAGTGATGACCCTGATGATGTTGATCATGGCACATGTTGAATTTTTGAATTGTTCCATCCATCTGCAGTATGCATGACTTGCAAAGATGGTCAAACAACTTGTTATGAACATGGCAATTGACTTATTTCCACGAAGTACCATGAATTAGTGATTCATACACATCTTTTTAAACAGTCTCTAAATTATATTGTTCAATACTATTGACATGTATTAACAATCTATATTGCGGAACAACAAACACAATCAAAGATATTCTTGACATCATACTAACTATTTGACTTGATATACTTTCTTGATTCCTGATTACTAAGTGAACTTGCTGCAATAAACCCATCAAACAGTAATATGAAAACTTATACAACTTAGTTTGATTTTGAAAGTATTGAAATGTCGAATGATTTATTTGATCCATTGTTTCTTCTTTCATTAAATGATGTTTCCATTGATTAGCACTTTCCCTTGATGCATAAGTTTCTCTTAGATGTATTGGATACTTTGACACTGCTTTAGAAAAGGCTTTGATATGAAAACAAATGGGATTCCTCTCCACTTGAAAAGAGGCTTCCAAACTTTGAAACATGAAATGGTGACACAATACAAGAGAAATTTAACACTGACTTTCCCCAATACTGACCTGCATCCCTTTAACTTATAACTTCCAAACTTGGAGTGAATTGATTCATTCTGACATTAGGAAGAGGAGCTTTAGGCATCAGTTGTAATTCATTTTGTATTCCATGCTTATGATTAAGATGTTTGGTTTCTTTAAATAGAACTGGATAATTTTCTACCTCTTCGATCAAACTATCTTTAAATTGGGACTCATAACTTGAAAAAACATCATGTTGATTCTTATGTTGTTCCTTTACACACATGATTACAAATCTCTTATTTGAACTTATTAATTGCTTCATCTGATTAGAAACAACTAGATTAAAGTGATTTTTACTTTGATGTGCCCTAACAATAAATTCAACCCCATCTTTCTTAAGGTGATATTTATGCTCTCTTCTATAAAATACTGCATCACGATCATAAAGATAAGGACTTCCTAAGACAACTCCACATATGTCTATTGGAACCACATCTAATTCCACTTCATCAATGTAATTAGTTGTAATTACAAATCTTAATCGACATTGTTTTGTGACTTTTATCTGAGTTGATTTATTTAGCCATCCTAATGAGTAAGGTCTTGGATGATTCCGTGTCTCCAAACCCAAGTTCTTAACTAAATATTCATATATTAAATTTTCCTATGATCCACTATCAAACATTGTATCTCTCTTTGTGTGCTTAGAAGTTATCCTTATGTTAAATAATTCAACTCTTTTATCCTCATTTGAAGGATTTATGTTTGATGAAGATGCAATAGTATTTGAACTTGAACCAGTGTTAGAAGTTTTACCTGTCAAAATTATGGCAGTTATCCTCCTTTTATCACTTGAATCAAAACCTAGATCTTACTGGACTGCTGCAATTGCTTTCTTTTCATCCTTCTCTTTAAGGAACTTTTTGGGCTTAAGTTCAGGATGAAGTTTCCAAGACTTAGATTCATCACGACCGATTCTTTGGCAGTGGGAACAAGTAGGTCTTTCCTTCTAAGCTATCGCTGGTTTATTTCTCTTCGAATTGTTCTTCCCCTTACTGTCATTGGAATCCTTGATTTCCAACTCTTTGGATGGTTGCGATGAAAATTTGAATGGTCTACCACCTAATTCAATATCTATGGATTGAACACACACTTCATCAAAATCATCAGGATTAAATATCAATAATGTATGTTGTAAATATGAATGTAAACTGCAGATGTATTTTAGTAAATTTTCATGTGTATCCAATGAAATACCAAGCGCCAATGCTTTCTTTCTGAACTCCTGAGTAAAATCCTGAACACTATGCCCTTTACCTTGCCTCAAATGCCGACAATCAATAACATCTTGTTGCATGTATCCTAAAGGATAGAGTTGTTTCCTAAGAGCTTTTAAAAATTTAGACCATGAAGAGATGACTTTACCTTTCCACTTTACATCTATTTGAGTTTTACTTTCCCACCAAATTAAATTCGTTCCCCCCATTCTAAGTGTAGCTAATTGAATTTTCGTTTTATCGTCAAACATGTTTTGAATACGAAAATACACTTCTAACTGCTTAATCCGGTTATCTAGCTTTTCAGGATTCATTTCGCCATCATAAATAGGTAACTCAAATTTTACATCAAGTTTCAAAACAGATTTTTTGTTAGGTTTCTTTTTTGTTTCAAATTCTGTATTGGAAGAAGAAGATGATGATGATGATGGTTGAGATGATGGAGTTGAAGGAGGTTTATCAACCTTGCCTTTACCTTTGCCCTTTTTCGATGTCTTTGAAGAAGAAGCTACATCTCTTTCCTTCTTATCTTCGTAAATTTCTCCCAACTTATGTTGCATACTCAAGAATGCTTGCTAAAACTAATCCTTGCTCATCTTAGTTTTAGGATTTTCACCTGCATCAGATCTTGTTATGGTCGACTTATGAACGACTCTTCGCTTTCCAATCTTTGGATCAATCTCCTCGAGGGTTCCTTCTCCACGTTGCGAGTTCGACCTGGTTAACATTCACTGGAAAAACCTACAAATCCAACCTTCTCTGATACCAAATTATATGATCTGAAATGATCATATATTAAACTAAAGTAGAATTTATTAATCCCAATGGTGAACTGAATGTTAACTTAAAGTGCTTTAACCGTGTGAACTGTTTGAAAGGAAATACTTTACGACAGATGAGAAACATAAGCAAGATGTAAAACAGAAGTTAAAAACAACAAAAATATAGTGATACCAGTCAGCAAGATTGATTACGGAGTTTGTCCCTGACGAACTACATCTCCGGGTCTGCATTCAAGATGGGCGACCGCTTTATTAGGATTGAATCTGAGGAGGTTGATTACACAACAAATTAACCAGACTTATTTTGCACATAGGAACTTTTGGTCATTGTCACAAGAAGTCTCTCTGAATTAGCTTTCCAACGCCTATCTCGGTTACCAATTCCAACTCCCGATGCTCCTGTTACATTGAAAACAAAACACTACCTATAACCTCCAGAATCTGCACATAAAACTCAAAACCACTCCCTCTCTTCAATGAGCCAAAATATGGCTTTATAACCCTGCAAATACACTCTAGCCTCCTCAAGATGCGTTTAGGAGTGAATGAGCTAAATTTAGGGTTGGTTTAGGGTTTGTTGAAAGGTTTTTATGTCACTTCATGACATTTGGCACCTTAGGTGTATTAAAATATCAAATTTCTAAACAAAAACCCACCTGCAACCTTATAATAACCTAGAAACCATTAGCCATTTCCTAACAAGTGAAGAAGTGGATGGCTAGCATGTGATTGTAGTGGTCTAACCGTAGGCTACCACCTTCGCAGTCATCATCTCGGCGGTCTCGGCTTACGTTGCGACCTATTTACACATGTGAACTGATTGCGGCAGTTCCGGTTGACGGTGCCGCTTCCAGACTTCAACCTTTCTGTTGTGATTAACCATAGCGTTGTTCACATGATGAGTTTATATACCCATGTAGTTATGGTCAACTGCATTAACTCTGTGGTTCCAAAGACCCTGATGGCTTATCCCCATCCGCTCACATGCCTCATTGTCGTGGTCTCGCTGCGGTTGACTCCTACAGTTAGGGACTGTGGTTATGTATTGTTTACATTGTAAGGTTTTTTAATATGGTTTTTGTTATGTATTGTAATGTTTTAATGACCCGAGAGGATTTGAAACTTAGGCTTAATGCATTTTATTGCATGGACTAGATTCTAGGTTTAGGTTAATGGGTTTAGGTGTTATGGTTTGTCATTATGTTTGTAGCATAGGTTTTTAGGGCTAGGACTTAGGTTTAGGTTTTAGCCTTTACATAAAAAAACCAATTTACCACCAATTGTCACAAAGTGACATTCAAACCCACATTATGATAACCATGGACCAAAATTGACAAGCAAACCCTGGCGAAACTGACGACGAACATGAGTCGACAACCAAACCCCGACGGAACTGACGACAATCACATGTCGACAACTAGGTACAAAACCATATCATCATTGACATCACCGGACAACCATAACATTACTATCGAAGCTGAGGATACCAGACACTGAATGCTGATGACGAAACTCGACCTGTGCAACTAATCTAACAAGATCCTCCTGGATCACCAATGCAAGATTCAATTCAGAATCGAATTTTGTTTTCGATGACTCACCAACAGAAACCACCCAAACAGGGCCACCGCTTTCCTCAATAGCCTACGTGGCCTATTATTTTTCCAAGATTAGATTCTATTAGTTTGTAATTACGCTAATAATACACTGTCGGTTTGAAAGCGATTTTGTAAAGCATTATGCAATTTTCATTATAAATACTTCACTGTTGGAAGTATTAGTGTTGATTTCTGAATGTAATTTCTGCTACATATTGTAATTTTGAAGTAGTAGAGCATCAATAATATAGGGACCTTTTACAGGATTCATGTGGTGTCTTGAATGGTGATGTGTTTCTTGTCTTTATCTATTTAAACATTTTTATTTCTTTCCTCTGTTTTTCTAAATCTGAATTAATCAATAGAAACTATGATAAATAGGATTTGTTATCAAGAGCACCCTATTTTGGTTGTTGTTAATTTTAATGTTTTCTACTGAAGTCAGGATAAAGAATTCTTAATTTCTCTTTAATCTCTACTTAGCCTTACACTTATGTTTTTCCACCATCCATTTAAACTCTGAAAAGATCCATTTACAGCAACTTAGCTTTCCCTTTGAGAACGCCTTTGAAAAATTGATGAACAAAATCCAGTTTAGTTTATAGAATCCATAGCCCAATGGAATTATAACACTCAAATCAACCAAACCAATCAATCAAAAAAACAAGCACAATCATAGCTAGCCTAAAATTCACATTAAAAACAAAACTAAATTAAACAGAGAGATCCCTCTTTGAAGCCAACAGGGCTAGATCCAAACTTCCAAAGTGGTTTTGATGTTTTCCTATGTGTTTTCGCCCTCAGCCTCAAAATTACAGAATGACAACATAGTGGCGACCATACTAGGGAAGAATACATTTTAATCCAAAACATTATTATTCCCCAGTTTTAAATCAATATTTCAATAAGAAATTGTTGTATCATTATGAAATACATGATCTGAGGTTGTTGTTTTGTATATATTTATTGTATCTGATTTTTATTTTAATTTTTTTGTGATGATTTTTTATAGCCCTGGCTCCCAAACGAATTTACACTAGATCTCACCCTAATCCCAACCCCATTGAAATTGTAGATAACCCTGAGAAACTGGTGAGAAAGAAAATCTTTACCAAGATTCAAGGTAGTAATAGTCCTCTATCTAGACTCAATTCTCTCCCTGAGAATATTCCTTTGTCAAGGTCTAATTCTCTCCTAGAGAAATTTGAAACTTTACAAGATATAGAATTTGATTTACCTTTCTAGAAAAGTTTGTTTAGATCAAAGTGTGAGGCTTTTGTAGATCAAACTGTCATAAATAAATCCATACTGCAACCATATATACCCCAAACCAAACTCCTTGAAACCAATCGTGATTTTGAATCTTTATAACAATTTTACAAACTTCAAGGTCTAGTTTCAGTGTTGGACCAAGCTATTGAAGAAGCCTGTATTCAACATTGTGTTGAATTTTCTACTCTAACAGTTGCAGCAGCCTCTTTGTCTAGTCAATCCTCCCAGTCAGTTCATCTACAACCTCCCAGTCCTACTCACTCCATAGTATCAACCTCCTCACCTTTGGTTTCCCAAAATTGTTGTGCCTACTATCCCTATAGTTATCAAAACTACACCTACATTAGGTCCATCTTCAAGCCAATCTTCCAAAACAGTTATGGCAGGAAGGTATGCACCTTTGGTGTTGCTAACCTAGCTGAATGTTTTTTTTTTATTTATTATAGAGGAATTGACAACTGGAGCAACCTCACAACTCACGTAACACAGGGTCGATTCTAACCGCTACCACTATAACCCCTGGGAACTGCGCCCGCCCCTCTCCACAGCTTCGGGCTAGTCTGGGGGATTTGAACTCGTGACCTTCAGTACGGAGCCCGCCTTTCTAACGAACTTCACCGCATTGTGATTACCAACTCGCCTACGCCCGTGGGGCTCTAACCTAGCTGAATGTTATTCCTGGAGATTATCAATAAAAAAAAATTGTGACATTTGATAACACTAGTGCTTATACTGCTCAGCAGCATGTAGATAGGATGAATGATGTGTTTAACCTTCAAGAAGTAGATGAAGTTGATGTTAAAATGAGATTGTTTTCCTGGATTTTAGGATGTGATGTCAAGAAATGGTTTAGGGGTTTACCTGTAGGAAGTATAGCCAACCTTGATTCTTTCCATAAAAATTTCTTATCTAGATGGGAGATCAAGAAGAATCCACTTCAACTCCTAAATGAATATAAAAGACTGAAAAGAAAACCAAATGAAAGTGTGGAAGAATATTGTGAACAGTTTAATATTGTTTACAATGCCATTCCACAAGACATCAAGCCCTCCCCTGGTCTAGCTCTAATTAATTTTCTAGATGGCTTTGATGTAGATATGGAATATCAACTTAGGGAGAGAGACCCGGCAACTATGGAAGAAATGCAAGCAAATGCAATTAAATTTGAAGCTAACATCCTGGCCAAAAAGGCCAAAATTAAGTCTGAACATAGAGTTCCCATAAAAGAAGAACCTTCTACTTCTATTGTGGATCATAAGATGGATAACTTAGTCAGAGTAGTGAACCAAATGATGTAAAGAGTGAACATTAATGACCAAACTCAGGCAAGAGAAAACCAAAATGTCCCTCAAACTAGAAACAAAAACTTTAGAAGGAATGTTACCCAAATTAAACAAAGAGAAAAAAAGGGTCTAGACTAGCAGGTTCAGACTCCTTTTTAGGAAAATTACATAGATGATGAGGCTAATATTGTGGAAGGTTTGGATTATAATCAAATAAATTTGTTGGGGATAAATGATGATGAAACAATTTTCCTCACTTAAGAGGAGCAGGAAATTTTTATCATAGCCCAGACTGAATTGGATTCTGAAGAGTCAGATTAATACAAAAAAGGGTTTGAAAATGACATAATGGAAGTCCATAGGCAGTACAACCTTAGAAGAAAAAAGAATACAGACACTCCAAATTCCAAAATCTCATAACAACCTACTAAAAAGTCATCTGAAAATGAATCTAGGAAAACCATAGATAGTCTTCCTAAGAAAACTGTGGATAATTCTGTTAAGAAAAAGGTAGAAATCCCTGTAAAAAGGGTTACTAACAGAGTTTCTAAAACTACTCAAACAAATGTCCCAACCACTAGTCAACAAAAAGAGCCTATCACAAAACAAATTACAGAGCAAGCTCAATCTCCTAACTTAAGTAAGAATCAAACATCTTTCAATATTGAGAATGAACTGGAAAAATTGAAAATCCCTATTCCTCTCATAGAGTTAATGAAAAAAACATGTATGGACCCCAAGTAATGAAAGCCTTAAACATTGGGGAAAACACTGACTCTGTAAATTTGAATGATGATTAGTCGAACTCTTATTTGGGCCAGAAGTTGAAGGCAAACCATAAGAAGGAGGAGTCCTTCCATTCTATGTCAGTTTGAATATTCATGATAAAATTCTCCATAATGATATGCTAGATTCAGGTGCATACCATAATTTAATGCCTAAGGCTGTGATGGAGAAACTAGGACTTGAAATTACTAAACTCTACAAAGACTTGTACTCCTTTGATTCTAGCAAAGTTAGATGCCTAGGTCTTATCAAATACCTATGTGTTACTTTAGCCCAAATCCCTACTAAAAGTATAGTGATGGATATAGTGGTTGTAATCATTCCCCCTAAGTATGGCATGTTGTTGTCACGCTCATGGGGAGAAAAATTACAAGGAACCCTACAAATGGACATGACCTTTGCCACCATACTAGTTTTTGGGTAGCAAAGGAGACTATATAGGGAAACTTTAATGAAATTTATGGTGAGTACTCAAGATATGCCTCAAAACTATCCACTATATTTTGTTCATTCAGATTTAGATTCATTTATTCTTTACAATGATGGAGATATCAACAATCAAGTAATCATTGTTGAGAATGAGGTTTCTAAAACAGACCTAGCCCAAACACAAATAACAAAACTGAAAACTCCTCTTGAACCTCTTTGGAGCATGATATTTAATGGCTCTTGCAACAAAGATGGTGTTGGAGTAGGAATTTGGGTGGTTAATACGAGAAATAATCATGTTGAGGGTCACTCATATAGGTTAAATTTTCAATGTACTAATAACATAGCAGAGTATGAAGCCCTCATTCTAGGTTTGCAATTGTTGAAAAAGTTAGGTGCTAAGAGAATTTCTATTCAAGGGGATGTCAAACTAATTATTAAACAAATTAAAGGAGAATATTCGGTCAAACATCCTAGGATGAGAGCATACAGAAACACTATGTTGGACTTCCTAGAAATTTTCCTTGAATATGACCTTTCTACAATTCATAGAAAACAAAACATCATTCCAAACACTCTGTCTTTTTCAGCTAGCTCCTACAAAATGCCTTATCTGAATCAGGAATATGTACTGGAGGTAAAACACAGACCATTTGTACCTGATAATGTAAGATATTGGCAAGTATTTGGAAATGATAAGCATATTGCAAGTTTCCTACAATCCAAAGATGAAGTTCAAGATGACAGTATTTATTTGGAATCTGAAGAAGATAGTCAAATTATTGAACATTCTGATCGAGAAACGCAACCAGATAATTTAGATGTAAATACTCACTTAGATAAAGCCGTAAATAAACCTGAATTGCTTGAAATTTACCCAAAAAAAGAAGAGTTTGAAACACTCTAGCTCAAAGATAATATTTTGCCTAGGGGTTTAGCTCCATTAGAAGAACTATTTGATTTCTATGATGTGGCTAAAAAGCCTAGATTGATGCCTCGGGAACGTTAGTTGAAGATTGCAATTTAGGTACTGAAAAAGACCCAAAGGTCATAAAATTGTCTAAATCAATCCCACAACTGCAAAACAAAAGTATATTGCTTTATTCAAGGAATTTAATGATTTTTTTGCCTGGAGGTATGAAGATCTTAAAACATATGACACTGGAATCATAGAACATAAAATTCCAATCAAGGAAGATCAAAAATATTTTAAACAAAAACTTCATAGAGTAAATCTGGTTCTGATGCATTTAATTAAGAAAGAAATCAAAAGGATGTATGATTCCAAAATCATAGTTCCTCGTAGGTACTAAGTGGGTTTCCAACATTGTACCAACTAGGAAGAAAACAAGTGAAATCGGATTGTGTATAGATTTCAGAAACCTTAACAAAGTTTCCCTAAAAGACAACTATCCCTTACCTAAAATGGATCATATTTTGTAAAAAGGTAGTTGGGTCTTCTAGGATTTCCTTAATAGATGGATTCTCAGGTTATAATCAGGGCTTAGTTCATCCAGAGGATCAAGAAAAAACAACCTTTACTACTCCTTGGGGTACCTTCATGTATGTGAAGATTCCTTTTGGATTAATGAATGTTGGAGCCACATTTCAGAGAGCAATGGATATTTCTTTTGCTGAAGAAATTGGTAGATTTAGTGTGATCTATCTAGATGACATAACTATATATTCTAAATCTAATGAAGAACATCTTATGCACCTTAGAAGATTTTTTGAAAAGTACAGAAAGTTTAGGATCTCATTAAATCCTAAGAAAACAGCGTTTGGTCTTTAAGAAGGAAAATTTCTTGGTCACATTATATCTAAGGAAGGAATCAGAATTGATCCCAAAAGGATTAAAGTTATCCTAAAAATAAATCATCTAAGGAATATTAAAGAGCTTCAGTCATTATTGGGAATAAACTTCCTGAGAAGATTTATCCCTAACCTTGCAGAACTTCTCAGAAATATCACAAACATGCTAAAATGAGACTCTGAAATCAAGTGGAACATCGAAGCTAGGAAATCGTTTGACCAAGTTAAACAGACATTAACAAAAGCACGAGTCCTTATTAGTCCTGAATTTACCAAAGGTTTTATAAAAATTTTCCTTTGCTTCTGAACATACTGTTGCATGGTCCTTTTGCAGAAAAACATTGATGGATATGAACATCCCATTGCTTTCTTTAGCAAAGCTTTAATGGATGTTGCATTCAAGTACAACATAATGGAAATGCAGGCTTTTGCACTGATTAAAGAAATTAAAGATTTTAGAGTATATATTCTTCATTAGCATATAATTTCTTATGTACCTAATGCCGTTGTTAAAGATATTTTGACACAAAATGGACCAGATGGAAAAATAGGTAAATGGATTGCCATCATTATGGAATATGACATGGAAATCAAGCCAACCAAGCTCATCAAAGGACAAGGATTAGCCAAATTAATGGTTGAATCCAATTCTAATGCTTTAGATATTAACTTTGTAGTTGAATTGGATGATCAAGAGGAACAAGAAACTCCACAACTTGATGAAGCTTTCATGACCTCACCCTAGTATGCAAACCTTATTTATGTTTTATTTAATTTAAATGCTCCTCCTAGTCTAACAAAAACAAAGGCTAGATTTCTGAAACTAAAAGCAGTTATATTTTTCATCTTAGAGAATGTTTTATATTAGAAAGTTGTTGGTGGTCTTCTGCTAAAGTGTCTTTTGAGTGATGATGCAGAAAGAATAATGCAGGAATTTCATGAAGGTGATTGTCGTGGATATCTCTATTGGAAAGCCACTGCCAATAAGGTCCTAAGAGCTAGTTTTTACTGGCCTACACTTTTTTCAAATGTCGATAAAAAGGTAACCTCTTGTCACAAGTGTCAAATCTTTTAGGAAAAATAAAAGTGTTGCCTTTACCTTTGAAGCCCATATCTGTTGAAAGCCCTTACCAACAGTGGGGATTGGATTTCATTGGAGAAATCCATCCTTCATCCTTTTCTCAACATAAATGGATACTTACTGCTAAACTTTACCAAGTGGATTGAGGCCATCCCTTCTAGACTAGCCACAGATGTTGTGATTATAAAATTCTTAGAAACCAACATCCTGTCTAGATTTGGTTGTGCAAACAAACTCATTACAAACAATGCTGCAACCTTCAGGTCTAAGAAAATGATAGATTTCTGGAATAAATACCATATTACTTTGGGACATTCAACTTCTTATTACCCACAAGGTAATGGGATGGATGAATCTTCAAACAGAATTCTGGTGAATATTATCAAGAAGCTATTAGTAGAAAACAAAAAGTTTATAAATTCACTTTGCGCTGATAGGCTCACTACAAAGAAATCAATTGGCATGTCACCATACCAATTGGTTTATGGAATGGATGTTGTTTTTCCATCCTCTTTGGGAGTCCCAGTCATGAAGTTGATTCAGGAATTGCAGGTTGAGCCCAATGAAATTCAAAATAGGATTGATCAAACTATTCAATTGCAGCAGTCTAGAGAAGAAGTTTATAACAAGGCTCAAGTCATTCATGACAATATTAAAAAAAAAATTGACAGAAGGACATAGGCAAATGATTTCACCATTGGTGACAAAGTTTTAAAGTGGGATTCAAGAAGATAGGATAAAGGGAAGCATGGAAAGTTTGATAACCTATGGATGGGTCCTTCTGTCATTTATGCTTTCAGAGGAAATAATGCCTTCTTTATCAAAAATTTGGATGGGGCAGAATTACCTGGGGGACCTGTCAATGGAAAGATGCTCAAACATTACTTTTCTAAGCATTAGAAATTTTCTTACCACTTATCATTGTATATATAATTGCATTTATTGTGTGGATTGGGTAACCTGTTAGTAGCAGTTGAAGCCCACAGAGAAGGCCCTGAGCTTTTATTTTATGAGTTACCATAAATACTGCTACAAAGAAATCAAAGGTGGATATTGCTGAAATAACAACTCAAGGCTACTGATCACATGTTCTTGGCACCTCACAAGGAGAGTGCCATCCCCAGCTGGAGCCACTGTTAGGGTCCTATAATTTATAGGATCTCAAGGTAATTGAGTGATGTATCTCAGGAATCTTATTTTGTAAATACTTGTCAATCTGCCAATGATTTCCAAATAAAAGAAGAATAGAATAAAAAATGAAAAAGAGGGTATAAAGAAGAAGAATAAAGAGAAAAATAAAAATATTGAAAAATAGAAAAAGATTAAACCCCACTAAAAGAAAGAAAATCAAAAAGACAATAATATTGAAAGTGTTGCAATTCTAAATGCCACCTCATACATGGCTTTTGCTTCATTTCTATAAAATAAAGTTGAGTGCAGCTTGTTCAAAATGCCACAATCACTTGCTTTAGTTTGGTCATACTGCTTAATCATGACTAAACTTCTTTGAATTAATGCCATTATATAGAGAATGAAGGTTTATCCAACAATTTAATCTAGATAAATTATTATTTAGGTAGAAAATGGCATTGACCCAACTGTTTAATCTGGGTCAATAGGAGAAATAAGGGATAGGTTAGATAGTTTTTTTTTTCTGCATAAAAGAAAATAAAAATAGGTTTGCTAGTCTAAGTGCACCCTAGAGTTAAAATAAAAAATGCTATTCTAGCTAAGGGTAGGTAGATTTGGTGGGTTGCTTAAATGTCAGCATGCATAAATCTTATCCTAAGTTTGAGGATAGGGAAAGAGGAGAAAAGTGAATGTTATGCATTATCTATTTCAAAAAGTTTATTGTTAATCCCTTATCCTAAGTTTAGAGGATAAATATGTACAGGGATAAAGTATTTCATTTCCCTATTTTTTCCCCTACCCTAAGTTTGAAATCAAAATTTTGTGAGTGCAAGCAGAGAAAGTATTTTGTCATCTGTGGTTAAATTTCCAACACCTTAGACACTTCGGGATTCGGTCCTCCACTTCATCCATGACCATCATCCTTTTTCGGCCCCCCATTCACATTCTCTCTTTACCGCCAGGAGGGCTCCGAAAGGCATTTCTTCCAATGAGCCCTACTCCCTGCATGGTGCCTCTCGATGATTTCGCACCCTTCTTGCTGATACCATTTGTGATGTAGGAAAGTGTTCCCTCTGTGGACAGAGGCAACCCCTCTAGACCTAGAGTGGGTCTGGTCACAGCAAGGACAGATGAACAATAGATTTCCTTAAACAGTCATAGTTTGAGGCCTACTTCAACCGGTGGTCGATGGAGTTCCGTTTCACTACTCCAGCTTCCGCTTCCTTCTCCTCAATGAGTGATCAACCTGAAACAATGCAAAGGAAATACAACAAAGCACGTAACCAGAAAAGAACAATGATATATTTACTTACAAAGTCAAGAAGTCATGAGCTATCAAGTAAATTACATACAAGACATAGGAAAACATTACTGATTGTATTAATAATGAAATAAGAGCAAGCTTACAACAAAAGTCTTGGCGTCGCAAGCCTTCTCAAAGGGTCCAACCAGTGTATTTCTCAAGCATTCACTCTTTGAAGATGGATATCCCAACATACAAAGTTCTCTCTCACTCATAAGTTTTATACAAAGTTAAGGGCACTTCACAACCTTCCACAAGCTATCAACAATCCCACACTTGTCACACCCACACCAGCTATCTATCAAACTCAAAAGTACTAATGGCACTGCTCAATCCAAGAATTTACCCACTAGCTAATCATAGCAATGGTGAGTGTTTAAATAGGAGAAGGAGTCTCCATGAAAGTTGGAAGAGTGAGATTATCCCCAAGGAAGGTAGCACAAATGACGAAACTTCCATACTAGAGGAGGAAGGACGACACAAACTATGCCACCAACCAGGTCTGGAGACATCCAGAAGGCCGACTGTTGGAACAAATTCACCCAATCTAGATCATTGCAAGTGTATAACAGATCCTTAGCACCGACATCGCTAGTGAGCAATGTAGCCAGTCAGACCGTCGCTAAAGATAGCAAGTAGCCTCGCACCAGAGCATGGAATCGGACCGTCACAGGAAACATATGTACTTCCGTGTTGGAAGCATGGCTAGACTATTTACAACCACTGTTCATCACGTATATTAAAACCACAGTCGCGATGAGACAGAAAAATTAGGAAAAGTGTGTCACTTGTCAACATCAGAGAGCATTTGTTCAGTATGGGCATGTTTCATTGGGACACATGACACAGTAGAAGGACTGGGGTGAAAGCAGTGACAAATTACTATGTAACAGATGCCCCCTAAAGTATGAAGCCCGAGAGAATGGGAGGGGTGAAATGCTTTACGAAACTGACTGAGATGGAACACCATCTGGAAGAACCTGCACGCAAGTACAACTGATATCTCTGATAGTGAAACACACGTAGTCTAGGCATGGGCACAGAACTAGGTTTGTGGTATGGACGCAGCCATCCAGCTAATAAGACCATGATAATAAGAAAGGTATGGTTGCAGCCATCCATGAAGACTCAAGTATGGTCACAGCCATCCATCAATGAGTCATGTAATCACAAACCAATCCACGCAGCCCGAACATGTGTAATCTGAGTTCGGGGTCTTGAACCCAACCGATCATAGTACAAATTCTAGCATGTGAATAGATGTGCTGGAGTCGAGCATGATAGAAAGTCACTTGATTACCGGTTAATGGTGAAACTTGTTAACAAGTGCGAGAGGAACCACCATTGAGGCCAATGGTTCTCAAGGTATTGTCTAGTACAATCCATGAAGTGTGAAGAAGGAGCTGAATTCGAACACTTGTGGAATCACCCAATCGATGACCAATGATGAAAGTCGACCATCAGGCACGAAGAACTTGCCATTGAGGCATGCAAGCTCTAAGGTACCAAACGGGATCTCTAGATCAATCTCCTGGATAATGAGCTGATGTCGACAGGAGACGATCCATCGCAAGAGGGCCATAATGTTTCCCCCATCAACGACACGAGATAAGGAACAAGCGGTAGATGGCGAAACAGAGTATCAGAGGAGGAGGCAAGGATGTAAACTGCAGAAGGATTATACTCTTGAACATGTCAGCGACACGACTCTAGAGGGTGCCAACATTCAGGTACCAAGGGATCAGAGACTTGATAGAGAAAGTGTGAATCAGATGGAATGAGGCTAAATGGCAACCCAAACCCGCGGAAGGCCAAGTGACGATGTATGGATGTTCCAACCCGACAAGAAGCAAAAGTGTCGATGTTCAAGAGTGACTAGTTGCCATGATGATTTCCAAATTTTCCCCCACCATTGTTGGCGAGTACCCCAATTATTTTTTAAAACAAGCTTGAAGGGGATAGCATATGCTTGTAATATAAGTTCGACCTTCGGTCGAATCCAACCTAGTGATATTTTAACAAGCCCTAGGGAGGAGAAGTTCGAGTCTCGTCATGGTGACGAATCCAATGTCATCAAGGTTTAATGAGTCCAACATAGGTAAAACTCAGAGTCTTTTTCATGTTTAGAGAGTTTGAAAAAGACACAGAAAAGAAAAATCCAGGGGAGTCCTCTTTCGTAGATTTGTGTCTCTCGATCTCGAAAAATTATAAAACGATACTCGAAAGAACCGCTTAACCATTACGATCAAGGAGTACTTTTCGTGATTAGTGACCTCGACCCAAAGAAGTAGAAAAGCGATCGAAACCACGTCGTTTCGTAACCAATAACGAACCCAAAACGATAAAGGCCCGGTAATCTTTTCATGTTTACGTGGTCGGAAAATATCTTAAATCCGACCGCCCCTTATTTCGTTTAACGAGTTGTTGAAGCCCTGAAAATTGGGTCTACAACAAGGGGGATACCCACCCGGTCCGGACCTTGGTTGGCAGCTCCTTTTCTGTTTGGTATGATGGGTTTGACTGGGGATAAGGGACCAGTTTCCCAATTTATGAGTGTGTGTGTGTAGAATTTTATATTTCTGATCTAACAGTTCCTAATTAAGATGCTCTAATTCTAACTTTAATCTAATGACATGCATTTGTATTCTAATAAATAGAAATATCTAAGTCTATACTAACCCGAGGTGTGATCTTTCTGTTATGCGATCTAAAATGATTTCAAATAACAATCAGTAATAAAGATCATTCAGCTGTTATAAGAAAAGAATTCAATATAGATAAACCACTTCGCATAAAAAGTTAGACGAAACAGTTGTGAAAAACATATCGCACAATAAGCTACTCATACATTAAGCATAAATAAATAGCTATCACCGTACAAAAGTGCCGAATGATAACTCAAGCATTCACGCATTAACATATAAACAACTGAACATGAATATCACTTTAACACAAAAGATAGAAATAGTTAAGAGATAAAATTACCATTTATAACTAGTTCTACTCATGAGCTTCAAGCGATAATGATTTATCTCTTCTTAATCCAACATCCACTAAGAGTACAGAAGTGCAACATCAGTAGCAGATATTAAATGCAAAAATCAATAAATCATGTTCCATTCATTCATCAAAACCTCCTTGGAGGGTGTAAAAGTGCATGTTCTAAGGACACGTTTTTGACAAATTTTAGGACCCTTCTCTAAATGCATGAGAAGGATTTAAATACTACTAACTAAGACTACAAATAACTTATTACAAAAATATAGGATACGGTTTAAATGACCGTCCTTTTTCTAGGCAAAAATAAAGCAAAAAACTATTTTTAAGATTAAATCTAAAACTAACATCTAACTATTTCTGTATCTGCTCCTTAAAATCGCAAGCATTCAGCATTTGCTTGAGAAGAGTCAGCTGGCTGACTTTAGCCTTTAACTATGCTGCAAAAACGGAATCGGCAAGAGTTGGTGCCATCTTTTCGGCAGAATTAATGATGCATTTGAGAGTCATACACTCACTGTGTGGTTTCACTAAATAAGCCCAATAAGAATCCCAATTCAACTTAGTTAATCTTTTAATTGATTCTGCCTTTTCTTGAGTCTTCTGTCTCCAGTCTGCTTGCAGCTGCTGTACTTTTGGTAGATACCCTGGAGTGGTTTCCGAGATTAGATTTGCTCTATGCAAATTTTCATTTATGCAATCAATAAGGATGTTTGCTGCTGTAGCTGCTTCTTCTGTTGCTTGCTCAGCTTCCCTGATCTGTATATCCCATTTGTTAAAGAGCATTTCTTTATGATTGTCATTTATTATTGGTGCACCTCCTCCTTTTCCCTCCTTTCTTTCTTGCTAAGCCAAATATTCAGTAACTCGTCTATCAATTAGATCATAGTCGTGTCGTAAATCTACGACTTGATTAGTGATTGTATCACTTATTTCACAATACGAGTTCCACTGCGATATTCTTTGGCCCAATGCATCCTGTTGCTGTAGTAGTTGGTCGTTCAAGGAAATGGATTCTTCCATGAATTCTGTAATCTTGGGATCATCCTTGTGCATCTCCTGCATATCCTGTAACTGTTGTACCTATATACATACTACTTTGAGGATATTTCTAACCATTATCACTGATTTTCGGATTCAAGTTTTACTTTTTTTTACCTTCAGTGTTTCTTTCCCACAAATTTATGGGCTTATAGGAGACTGAGCAATTTAGAGGCTTTCCTTTTCAAGAAGATTTGCCCAGCAATGCATGATTAGTGCTAGGTGCTAATCACGCATCGGAAACTACCTCCGTTTCTTGATATGGGCTTCCTTGATGCAATTTCGCCTCTTGCGTGCTTTCTTTTGGCGGATATAAAGCTCAACTTTCGTGAAAATAATGATCCCATAAGTTTTTGACCCTGAGTTTTAACTGTCTATTTTTAATGTCAGCGTTGCCTAGTACCCATTTAACCATGTCTGTGTAGGGGAGAATTTCAGGCCTTGCCGCTATCTGGTGCAAGAACGAACAGGCTAAATCTGCAACTAAAGAACCATGTGAACCTGCAGTAGCCGTAAACTCCATTACCTTGGGATTCTCTTCCTCAAGTTGATTATACATGCCTTCCCAAGTGGTAATACCCGCATCTCTATTACAGGCAGTGTCTGTGTACAAGGGCGCCATTTCTTTATCTTCAGACATCGGAGCCTTGCCTTTCTTCCCCACAGTATCTTGTATACTGCTTTATATATTTCTTTGTTCTTCATTCCTGCAGTTTACAAGTGAGGTGAGAGTAATGATAAGGAATAGTGACGGGAAAGCTTTAAATGCCGAAGACATGCAAAAATATACCACCTTACGTGAACTGGCTCTTCGATTAACACAAAACCATATTTCATTAACAACTGGCAACTAACTCATTAATTAGCATTAAAGCACATAACCAAGTCTTAGTTCATGAAAAAAAACTTTCCTCGAATAATGAGCCGAAAGATTTGCGATGGAGTGATTTTGCGATTTGCTTCGCAAAATCGCAGATCGCTACATCGCATTATCGCAATATCATCGTGATGCTCTATCGTAATATCGCTTTGTCACTTTATCGCGATATCGCGACATCACAATATCGCATAATCGTAGTATATGACCATTTTGTGTTAATGTATTTCTTGCAAGGTGCGACTTTGCGATATGCGTCATCGCATATCGGTGTTTTTTGTGGTTTTTCAGCGTAAGTGCATTTTAAGGCATGCGATGCGATATATGTTCTTTAGTATGTAATCTCGCATCGCGATCTCACAATATTAGAGTTTGGCTTGTAAGGAGGTATCTTATTATCCTTTCTGCAATGTGATATTTCTTAAGGAGTGATTTTATCTTTCCTCATCATGAAACTTAAGCTTTCTATATTTTTCAAAGGTATTTTCCTAAGTTTATGATGTTAAGTTTTATTAAAAATGAAATACAAGCACTAATTCATTTTTCAAATTTTTTGACTAAGGGTCCCCACTTATTTAGTATTAGAAATAACACTAAATAATAAGGGGGGTTGTTGGTGGTCACAACAATTGGCGATTCACTTGGAAGAACCAGTTATCTTTGTCTTTCTTTTGAATTTTCTAAACTTCCAAAATAGAAAATTTTCCAAAAAGTTAAACTTTATTATAGAAGGATAAAGTACGTTATGCTTTAACCTGTCAATGATATTTTGTCTCTTCTATTTTTCAACTTTGATTATTTGCTCCCTCAAGCTAGTCCTTATATCTACATCAGTCATTACTTGGTTTATAAAGATAAAACAAAGCCTTCTCTGTAAATCAATTTTGAATATGCTCATTTGTCGTAGGTAGAGCCTCTGCTGCCAGCAGGCGTTTATAGCCTCGACAGGGTTACCTGTTACCCAGCAATGATCTTGTACCCTACTTAGAGAAATATACAATTTTCAAAGAGAAATCCATATCCACACTTATTGCTTTCATTTTCCTTTTTTACCCTTAAAGAACAATGTCTTGGTTTGATAGCCAATTTATGACACAGTGATTCACTTTATTTATAACTTTGTTGAACAAGATGGCTCGTGATGAGACCCCTTGTCTTTTGATTTTAACAATCTTGAGTCATTGCCCTGTTGTAGTATCCAGTATTGGCAAAGTCAGCAAGTTATAATATATGTGATTATGATAAGCCAGCTCGTGATGAGACCTCTTACTCTTTAAGATAAAGTGTATCCTTGGATTGTTTCTCTAAAATTTGTAATTTCCTAGGTAGAGAGGAAGTCATTGTTTCCTTAAGATAGCTCTGGACGACAATAGTAGAGTTTTTGGAAAGAGCTTTTCTACAGAGAATCTTTGTTTTATTATTGATACCTTTCATTGCACTGATACAAAACAATTTCTCACTAAAGGTTGTTTTCATCAAATTCTTTATAGTTGAAACTAGTATCATTTCTAGGCTAGAGTCTTTAACTGTATCTTTCAATAATAAAGATCAATTTTCTAAAAGATTTTCTATTTATACAAGCAAAAAACAAAATTTGAAAGAGAATTGGTGTCTTTTTCGTAAATCCCTGATGTAACCAACCACAACTGGTTTTATTATGAAAATAAAAATCTAATCTACAAAATAGAAGAATGGTCTCCTGTGGAAAATATTTCTTGAGAATTTGTCCATTAACAGGCAAAGAATCTCTCTTTCCTGTTAAATCCTATAACATAAAAGTGGACGGACCGATGACTTCTATGATTTGAAAAGGGCCAAGCCACATTCGTTGAAATTTTTTATGTTTCCCTTTTTCCTCATGAGCCTTGTCCCATTTTAAAACTAGATCTCCCATCTGAAAGTCTTTTCTGGACATCATGTTCGAATCAAAAGAGGCTTTTACTAATGCTTGATGATGAGCATGAGTTATTTTGGCATGTTCTCGTTGTTCTTCTAACTTGATTATTTCCATTTGCCTTAGCCGTAAGGAGGAAGTTGGTACTTCATCAATATATTGAACTAAGGACAAAGAGGGAATTGCTAAATGAGTCGGAAGAACCACTTCTTTTCCATAAACTAAATTCAATGGAGAAATGTCGATGGAGGCTTTCTGGGTTATTCGGTCTACCCATAAAGCATATATTAAAGACTTATGCCAATTTTTATGATTTTGGTCAATGGTTCGCTTGATAATCTTGATTAGGTTTTTATTTGTAGATTCAGGTAACCCATTGCCCTGTGGGTAGTAATTGGCAGAATATTTAAGTTTGAAACCCCTTTTAAGTGCAAATTCAATCATTGCATTTCCAGAAAAGTATGATGCATTGTCAAACATTAAAGCGGAAGGCAACCCAAACCTGGTGATTATAAATTGATCTATGAACTCAATGATATGTTCATCATTAGTCGTCTTGAGTGGAATTGCTTCTACCCATTTAGTAAAGTAATCTATTGCTGTAAGGATATATCTATGTTGTTTAGAAGAGTAAGGAATGATCTCACCTATTATATCCAATCCCCACTGATCAAAAGGTTGCTCAATGTTGCCTAGCTGTAGTGGCAAGGATGGTTTCTTTTGTCTCCCAACAGTGGTTTGGCAGACTTGAAATTTCCTCACGTAGTTATGCGAGTCTTTGAATAATGTGGGCCAGTATAGCATGCACGTAAGATTTTATGTGCAGTCTCCAGCATAGTGTCCGCCTGCTAGCCCATCATGGAGTTCCTACAAGACTTTTTCAGCTTCAGATTTCTCAAGACATCTAAGAGAACAGAATCATAATTTATTTTAAAAAGAACATCATTCAGGAGCTAATATTGTTTAGCTTTCAATATTAGAGCCCTTTTCTTAGTATGATCGAGGTCTGAAGGAGTGTATCCATTCTTTAGATAATAAATGATATCAGCATATAATGACTTAGCATCGTTTAGGCTTACCTCACACATTTGTATCTCTGCAGATGGAATTTCAGACATAAGCAATGCTCCAGCCAGCATTTTGCAAAAGCCTTGACCTTTTACAATACTTGCTGGTTTGATTTCCACGTCATATTCCTGTAAGGCAGTAACCCAATTGGCTCTTTTCTCACCCACGTCTTTCTGCACTAAAATATTTCTTACCGCTGGAAACGGTACTATGATTTTTGTATGGGTTTTGAGTAGAAAGGGTCTAAAATATTTAATTGCTTTGAAAAAAACGTAAGCTTGTTTCTCCACATCTGAATAATTTAACTCAGCCCCTTGTAAATTTGAACTGAAAAAAGAAATCAGAGCTTCTGCTTTTTCTTGATTAGCTTGAGTGAGTATCGCAGCATATGATCTATCAGAGGCAAATGTATATAAAATAAAAGGCTCTAAAAATTTTGGAGTTGCTAAAGATGGAGTGTTAACAATTTCTTTTTTGATCAGATTGAATGCCTCATATTCGTCTTGGCCCCATTTGAATTTTGAGTTCTTTTTAGTCATTGCTTGTAAAGGAGACATGATTCTTGAAAATATGGAACAAATCTCTTTGCAAATTTGATCTGGCTAAGGAAAGATTGCATGGCTTTCTTGTTGTGAGGTAGGGATATTTCAGAAATCTCCTTGATTCTGTCAGGATCAATGTGAATTCCAGATTTTGACAATATGAATCCTAGAAGTTTTCCTTCACTTAATGAGAAATAGGATTTTTTCGGGTTTAGTGAAATTCCATACCTTAGACAATGTTGGAAGAATTGTTTTAAATCTCTAAGATGGTTGCTTCATTTCTTGGAATATACAGTTATATCATC
Source organism: Pinus taeda (assembly GCA_000404065.3). NCBI lineage: Eukaryota > Viridiplantae > Streptophyta > Pinopsida > Pinales > Pinaceae > Pinus > Pinus taeda. The sequence goes on along the minus strand of APFE031257055.1, from coordinate 49,894 downwards.
CAAATAGATTACCACTGATTTATTAACTAAACCCTTTAACGCGATGTCCATGGCTCTCTGAAATATAGCACCAGCATTGATCAAACCAAAGGACATCTTTTGATATGTGTAGGTACCCCATTTGGTTCTAAATGTGGTTTTTAATTGATCATCGGGATGTACCAACACTTGATTGTATCCTAAGAATCCATCCAAGAAGGACATTAATTCTGACCCCGCGACTGCCTACAATATTTATTACATGGGAGGCAAAGGGAAATTATCCTTTTGGCAGGCTTTATTAAGACTTCAAAAGTCAATGAAGATTCTGATATCTCTGTTTTTCTTTCTAGCGGGAACCATATTGGAAACCCATTTAGAATGTCGAACGGAAAAGATTATTTTGGCTTTCAATAACTTGTTGAGCTCAGATTTGATCTGGTTTTCTAGATTGGGATGGATTTTTCTCAACTTTTGTTAGACAGCCTTTTCATTGTCTATCATTGGAATAGTATGTTGGATGATGGAAGTGTCATAGGTTTTGAGTTCATCGTAGTTCCAAGAAAAGACACTTTTGTACTGTCTCAAAAGACGAACATATGCTAATTTTTCTTCAGGAGTTAAGCCAAAACCTAGGTTGATATTCTGTGGTTTGGTATCATTTCCTAGATTTAGTAATTCATAGTTCAAAGTTGAACTTTGGAGTTTTGAATTGGTAGATCTTTTAAACCGATCTTTTAAATCATAAAGGTCTTCTAATTTGACGACCGACTTAGGTATAGCATTGTTGGTGCTATCTTGTTGCAATTGTCGGTCATGTTGGTCTTCGTCAATTATTTGATTGGTGTAGGATCCTTCAGATGTGAGAAAACTCACGATGTCAAGATCGTCGTTGAAAATTCTCCAATTTGTAATGTTATCAGGAATAGAAGGTTTAAAGATTAATTCTATTGAGAATATATCAGGGCTAAAATCTTCTGAAGGGATAAGTTTGGAAGCTGCGTTAGCTAAAAGGTCTGCACTTGCATTCTGGAGTCTGGGAATTGATGAAATATTAAATGCTATAAAGTGTTCAGTTAGATCTTGAACTAAAGATTGATAATGTTTTAGATGATCTGAAAAACAATGTATAGTATTACGTACCTATCTGACTATAATTTCAGAATCTCCGAAAACTTGAAGGTATTTGACGTCTAATTCGATCACTTTGTTCAACCCTTGGACTAAAGCCTCATATTCTGCAGTATTGTTGGTGCAATCAAATTCGAGTCTGCAAGTTAACATAGTTTTATCTCCTTCTGGACTAACTAGCATGCATCCTGCTCCTACCCCTTCGTTAGATTTAGAACCATCAAAAAATAATTTCCAAAATAAAGATTTATTTACAGGACTATCTAAAAAATTAATACATTTCGAACTATCCATTTGAGAAAAGTTTTCGACTTGGGATAAAACAGAATGTTCTAAATAAGGTGACGTATGAGCATTAAAATTCCCTAGGAAAGAATCCACCGAGTAATTGCCACTAATACTATTATTATATGCTACCAGTTCATTCTCCCCTTCCAGCTCCATTACTATGTATTTCTGATGTCTTTCTCATTCAACTTTTATTTGATTTGGTTTACCATTGTAAGGTAGCCACATGTGCGACCAGTCAGTTGCAAAGTATCCATGAAGTTTTTCTGACCAATCTCTGCTAAGAATTAAGCCATAAAATTCTGGAATATCAGCAACTAAAGTGTCGATAACTTGACATACCTTTGGGTTGGATGACAGCCTTATGGTAACCTGATTTAATTCGCCAATCACTTCGACTTGTGATTGATCTAATTGAAATATGCACACAGTAGATTTTTGCGGTTGAACGTTCAATTTTGTACATATTGACTTTGGTAAAATATTCGATGAAGCTCCCGATTCTACTAAGCAATTATGTACATTTTTATTAAAAAATTCATAAGTAAGAAGAAACGGGGGGGTATGAGATCTCGATCTTCCTCCAATTATCGTGATGTCGTTTAGATCAATATTGTTAATCACATTACTCGGAGGTCTTCCCATGTCATGGGAAGCTTGAGAAATTACAGCAGCAGGCAAAGGTGCAACTGGCACAGCATGTAATTATTTCAATAGTATCTTTTGCTGGTGTTTTAACTTGCTCAATTCATAAAGAGTGATGTTGGCCCTAGTCTTTTTCATGTCTTCTAAGATATTATACTCCATTTCATCTGAAATGATCAGCGTTTTAGATGGAGTTGATGAATCTGTTTGGACTGGGCTGGTTTGAGTCACTTTAGGTGTCGTTTTCTTGGTTGCGACTTTATCCTCCATTGTTGAGCTTGCACTCTTTGGCTTAGGAGTAGTTTGAGGAGGATCAAGTTGATTTCTACTTCGTGTACTAACTAGGGATGCTTCTTGATCCTCTTCTTATGGGAGGATGAAATCCCACATTCCTTGTAACTCTACAACTTCTTCTTCATCGGTTTGCTCTTCAGTAGCGATTTCCTCTTCTTCTTCTTCGGATTCAGTGCTTGTAATAGCATTGGGGGGCTTTGAATTAGTCGAAGGGTTTCTTTTGAAAGGACTATACGGCTTTTTTGAAGAAGTTTTTGCCACTTGTTTCTTAATGTTGACCATCTCGTTAGACATGGTCTTCAAAACTTTTTGCAATCCTTCTAAATCGAATGGATCTTTCGATTGTTTTTTCTTGGGATCTTCTTTGAAAGTAACCTTCTTGGATTTTCGTTCTTCTATCGCAGTTTTCTTTTCAAGGGCTATAATACGCTTCTCTACTACTATTGCTTCTTTCATATTTTCGGCTAAAGTTGTCTTGTTAGCCCTATCAACGAAGATTGTTATGTTTGATGGTAAAGCAGTGATGTACCATTCACTTCGCACTTCTTCGCTGGGCTTGGAAGTAGTAGGAATTTTATTTAACAGTTTATTGAAACGTGAATTGAAAGCTTTGATAGGTTCTTTTGACTCGGCCCTAAGTTTTGACAGGTCATTGATCAACGTTGCCGT
>APFE031257055.1:31862-42510 GCA_000404065.3 Pinus taeda | reverse complement strand
AAGGCTAAAAATCAAGTTGCATGTAGACACATGGAGTGTGTGCATGTGGTTCCCCATCCAATTTTGTTCTATTTAATAGACGGTGAGGAAGATGAGAGGCATTCTTGCATTCTATCATTCCGAGATTCTATCTGTTAAACAGACATGGACAACGACAAAGAATAGGAAAGATAAAGCATTCATTGTGATTTTTATTAACAATAGATGTACATTTATAGTACAATATGGTGACCATTGGGATTCACATCCCAAGGTCCCTTGGACTACTTAGTTTGTTCGGCTTCCACACTAACCCATTTAGGATTAGGTGTCCAACATTCCCCCCCTTAATCCGAAGGGTTATGTGTGAGTCCAAGAAGAGAGCTGAAATACAAAATGAAAAAATGCATGGCAGCACTAGGCTGAATGTGCTCTCTGAAATGTTGGTATAAAGGGCGGTGGTTTAAGGATGGCCACCAACACTAGAACGCTTAGTGCAGTTCCCGGAACTCTTTCAAAACTGGCAAGAAGATGGAGTGCTCTGCTAGAGGAAGTGCTCCTATTGTTTTGAAGAGGGAAACCTTCAACCATAAAAGGGAGGTCTCACCCCGCATAAAAGGGAGAACTTCAACCTGAAAAGGGAAGTTTCAACCTGTGATGGTTTAAGGATGACCAACAACTCTAGAATTCTTAATGCAATTCCTAGAACTCTTCCAAAACTGGCAAGAAGCTAGAGTCTTCTGCTAGAGCAAGTGTTCTCAATTTTGTTCCTGGAATTCTTCCGAAACTGGCAAGAAGCTGAAGTCTTCTGCTAGAGGAAGTGTCCCAGATTGCCAACTGAAGGAATGCTCAGGAGCATCTTTTTCTCTGGCTACAACTCTGAATCTGGTATGGCAGGTTGTGGCTCAGACTCGCTTGATGTGGCTTTGAAGCTTGTAGATGACTATCATTTCCCCCCCTGTCAGATACAAGGTGAGATGATGGAGAAAACTCAACTGCAAGACTGTTCAATATTCTGGAACAAGTTCTAACATGTGCTTGGAATACCTTCTTGGCTGTTGATGCCCATTACCAAGAAGTGATCCATCCAAGATGAATCTTTGTTCTTGCAGGACGTTTGTTTTTGAAGCATCTGTGTGAAGAATGACTAGTTTTATGACAGTGCTTACATGGATGAAGATCAAAACAACGATCTTTCAGATGGCCAACTCGATCACAGTGTTGGCATTTCACGATCTGTTGTTGTTGTTGCTGTGGAAGAGGAGCAGAGTCTGGAACAGTTGGAGGTGAACTATCATGAGGAGCAGGTGAACTGTCATGAATAAATCCAACACTCTGAAACTGAATGGGCTTGGCATAGTCTGGAATATGAAAGGATAAGTCCTTGTCATATCCAAGACCAGTTTTGTGCTTATTGTGGACAAGTTGTTCCCAAGGTCTGATGATGGGCTTGGGAAGTGCAGACTGAGTTTCTGCATCTGCATTTACAACTGCTACTTTATTTGAATGAACTGTAGCATTATTAACATGCTGCTGATGGGTGGTTGTCTCAATGTTCTGAACAAAAACAAGTTCAGAATGGTGTCTATTTTGATGTAGCTCTTCTTGCTGTAGCTGTGATTCAAGCTGCAAAAAATCGATCTTTTCTTGTGCATTTTGCAAATAAGTTTGAATATCGGTGAGAAAATCCTTGCTGATTTTGACTATATTATTCATAGTAGAGAGTATTAGATTGTCCACTAATTCTAATATTGCACTAATTGGAGCCATTTTTAATCCTCAAAAATAGTAAAACAATGAGGAAAAGATGGACACCAAATACTTTTTTTTATACTTCAAATCAATTAGCTTGCAATAGATTCAGCACACAAAGAATGGTGATATCCGAAAAACGGACTCCTCGCTCAAATTGAATTTTCTTCAATTCACCTGAGAATTTAACTTCCAACAAAGCTATAAGCAATTTAGGCCTCAAAAAGATATTTTCCTGTACCAGCCTTGAATCCAAGGGAACTTTTCCTGGCAACACTTCAATAAAAATCTTTGATATGAACAACCTTTAAGAAAATACACCAATTCGATCTATAATACCACGAAACTTGCTAATAAGGAATCAAATCAATACATATCTTCCTGTGATCTGTATGCCTTCTCCAGCACTACCAAACCATTTCACTGTTCTGAAAACTAGACAAGTCGCTCTCTATTGCTGAAGAGCAGCTTTCGTTTTCCGCCGAATGGGAGGAACTCCATGCTTTTACCCAAATCGCAATTACTGGCAAATTCACACTTTACCTTTTATATGCAGAAGCTATCTTTCAAATTATGATTATAAAACCATTTCACAATCAATCAATCTCTGTATATGAGAGTTTCCTCCTTTATGTCAAATTTAGAACTTCTGAAATCTTCAATCAAATCCAGTGACTCAATTCATGCATATATGACTTGAACCCATGAAACAATGTACTGCTGCCAAAAAGCACCTAAACATTATTGTTGGGTAGTTTGGAAGAAGGTTCACTCTAGAAACTCATAAACACGGAAGCATCTTCTGCTTGACAACAATTTGATGCTAGAGTGGTACAAAATGGATACATTTAATATAGATCAATCCACCTTAATAGCTAACTTGACTCTATCCAAGAAACATCAATTTGTCCCCACTAAAATCAACCACTGTCCTCTATAAACTATTTTCAATTACCAAAAATCATCCACTACCGCCAAACTAGAAAATGACGTTCTTCACAGCCAATATAGTATGCCCCAGTCGCACTGGTGGGCACAACAAATATACCAAACAAGAAAATTATGTTCCGCACTTTCTATACTGTGTCCGTAGAATTTTATTGGTAGACGTACACAATCTTACACGGCATTTCCTCATAAAACAACAAAATCCCAGGAGGACTGTGATATAAAAGTTCAGTAAAAGCTTACAAAATGTCTACGATGAAAGAAATTGCACAAGCCTTTCACAATGACAATGAAGATCAAAGGTTTACAAATGCCCCACCCAACAAGGAAGGATATCCAGTTAGACCATTAGCGAAGGCTTCTTTATGATCAAATATAATACTGGCTCTGACTCTACTCCAGACAACCCCAAGAGGCAATTTTGAAGACGCTTACCCTATAGTTGGAGCATCGAGTGTTCACTGAATTTTATGAAAATGACGCCGCAAATGGGTTTGCGCACAACATTCTTGATGAATCGATTTAACAGGAATAAGAACGGCATCTCCCACAGTATTTTGCAAAGGGATCCCTTATGCTTTTCCAGGACAGAAACCCAGATGTTCGATATGTATAATAAAGTCCTAAATGGATCAACGTAAAATATTCAATAACAACGATGGTAGCCGAGCAGAAAATTTCTAATTGTAGTTATGATGGTTCTGAAGAGATTAAAATCCGTAGGATTTGGAAATAATGTCTCTGTTGTAGAATTTCTTTTCTGGGGCGATTAAAACCCTACCTCAGAACCAAAGAGGGAATGACAAATTAGAAACCACCCTGTACAGCAATTGGGTATTCGATGATGTCCATTGACGGCAGTCAGCGACTGAGTCTCTCTTCTTTCATACGGTGGATGAGCCCTCGGAGGGAAGAACGGTAGTTGGAGGGAGAGACAGACGCAGCACAGCACACCACGTGTTGCAAATCAGAATTGTTTAAATATACATAAAGGCAAATTGAAGTCGTTATCTGGTTGAATGCTTCGCAATCAAAGGAGTGCTAATTAAAAATCTGTATTGATTTTTCTTTGGGCATCGATTCTTTCAGTCAACCTAACAACAATCCATTCAACTTTGAAATATGTGTTAAATACAATCAATCATCACAGCTTTAGAAAATCCTTTCAAAACACTTCCACACTATTGCAAAGCAGACATAACAAGAAATGCAAGAGCACTAAGGAGGCTTCGCAGCGCATGAGAACGGGCAAAGAGAGAGTTGTCTTCAAGTGTGGAGGCCATCGTTGAAGTAGCCTGTCTTCATGAAACCCAAGACACAGATCACTTGGCACACAGATTGCAGAACCATTAAGGGCAATGGTTATGGGAGCTCCCTTGGAGGATGCTCGACATCTTGCTCAACATTATGAACAAATGTGACAAGAAGCAGAGGCACAGACGGCTGAAGTTTCAAGGCGCCAACATCAAAGAATAATGAAAGTTCTCGATGAGGTTCATGGAGAGATGGTTTGCGACCGGCAACGTATGGACAAAAGGGTATAATGAAAAGAGCAGCGTTCAACAGTGATGCTACTGAAGGATGGGCGGGGGCAGCGCATTATGGGCAGAAACGTTTATGCACAGTTCTTGAGATTCTGAGCCCTCTTCAGTTGAATACGCTCAAAGTCCATAGATAGAATATGTCAGGGCAGCGCAGGTATGGAAGAACAGAAGGGAATAAAGAAGAGGCAGAGGTCAGGTAACGCCGAACTGACATATATATAGAGACCACAAAACAAGTGGCTCAGATTGGAGCAGGACCAGCAATCGCCCGCTCTAATACCATGTTAAACACACATGGACAGCAAGAGAGATATGAAAGACAAAACATGCAATACAATTTTTATTGACAAATGATATACATTTATAGTACATTATGCGACCGTTGGGATTCACATCCCAAGGTCTCTTGGACTCCTTTTGTCCATTCGGCTTCCACACTAACCCATTGAGGATTAGGTGCCCAACAGAATTCAATATAGATAAACCACTTTGCATAAAAAGTTAGACGAAACAGTTGTGGAAAACATATTGCACAATAAGCTACATTAAGCATAAATAAATAGCTATCACCGTACAAAAGTGCCAAATGATAACTCAGGCATTCACGCATTAATATATAAACAACTGAACTTGAATATCACTTTAACACAAAAGATAGAAATAGTTGAGATAAAAGTACCATTTATAACTAGTTCTACTCATGAGCTTCAAGCGATAACGATTTATCTCTTCTTAATCCAACATCCACTAAGAGTACAGAAGTGCAACATCAGTAGCAGATATTAAATGCAAAAATCAATAAATCTTGTTCCATTCATTTATCAAAACCTCCTCGGAGGGTGCAAAAGTGCATGTTCTGAGGACAAGTTTTTGACAAGTTTCAAGACCCTTCTCTAAATGCATGAGAAATGTTTAAATACTACTAACTAAGACTAAAAATAACTTATTACAAAAATATAGGATACGGTTTAAATGACCATCCTTTTTCTAGGCAAAAATAAAGAAAAAAACTATTTCTAAGATTAAATCTAAAACTAACATCTAACTATTTCTGTATCTGCTCCTTAAAATCGCAAGCATTCAGCATTTGCTTGAGAAGATTCGGCTGACCAACTTTAGCCTTTAACTGTGCTGCAAAAACGGAATCGGCAAGAGCTAGTGCCATCTTTTCGGCAGAATTAATGATGCATTTGAGAGTCATACACTGGCTGTGTGGTTTCACTAAATAAGCCTAATAAGAATCTCAATTCAACTTACTTAATCTTTTAATTGATTATGCCTTTTCTTGAGTCTTCTGTCTCCAGTCTACTTGCAGCTGCTGTATTTTCAATACATACCCTGGAGTGGTTTCCGAGATTAGATTTGCTCTATGAAAATTTTCATTTATGCAATCAATAAGGATGTTTGCTGCTATAGTTGCTTGCTAACCTTCCCTGATCTGTATACCCCATTTGTTAAAGAGCATTTCTTTATAATTGTCATTTATTATTGGTGTGTCTGCTCTTTTTCCCTCCTCTGTTTCTTGCCAAGCCAAATATTCAGTAACTCGTCTATCAATTAAATCATAGTCGTGTCGTAAATATACGACTTGATTAGTGATTGTATCACTTATTTCACAATACGAGTTCCACTATGATATTCTTTGGCCCAATTCTTCCTATTGTTGTAGTAGTTGGTCATTCAAGGAAATGTATTTTGTGATGAATTCTGTAAGTTTGGGATCATCCTTGTGCATCTCCTGCATATCCTGTAACTGTTGTACCTATATACATACTACTTTGAGGATATTGCTAACCATTACCACTGATTCTCGGATTCAAGTTTTACTTTTTTACCTTCAGTGTTTCTTTCCCACAAATTTCTGGGCTTATAGGAGACTGAGTAATTTAGAGGCTTTCCTTTTCAAGAAGTTTTGCCCAGCGATGCGCAATTAGTGCTAGGTGCTAATCACGCATCGGAAACTACCTCCATTTCTTGATTCGGGCTTCCTTGGTGCAATTTTCGCCTCTTGCGTGCTTTCTTTTGGCAGATATAAAGCTCAACTTTTGTGAAAATAATGATCCCGTAAGTTTTTGACCCTGAGTTTTAAACTGTCTGTTTTTAATGTCAGCGCTGCCCAGTACCCATTTAACCATGTCTGTGTAGGGGAGAATTTCATGCCTTGCCTCTATTCGATGCAAGAATGAACAGTCTAAATCTGCAACTGATGCCTCAGAAGAACCCTATGAACCTGCAGTAGTCGTAAACTCCATTACCTTGGGATTCGCTTCCTCAAGTAGATTATACATGCCTTCCGAACTGGTAATACCCACGTCTTCGTTACAGGTGGTGTCTGTGTACAAGGGCATCATTTATTTATCTTCAAACATCGGAGCCTTGCCTTTCTTCCCCATAGTATCTTGTATACTGCTTTGTATATTCCTTTGTTCTTCATTCCTGCAGTTTACAAGTGAGGTGAGAGTAATGATAAGGAATAGTGATGGGAAAGCTTTAAATCCCGAAGACATGCAAAAATATACCACCTTACATGAATTGGCTCTTCGATTAACACAAAACCATATTTCATTAACAACTGGAAACTAACTCATTAATTAGCATTAAAGCACATAACCAGGTCTCGGTTTATGGAAAAAGAACTTTTCTCGAATAATAAGCCGAAATATTTGCGACAGAGCGATTTTTCAATTTGCTTCGCAATATCACAGATTGTTGCATTGCATTATCGTAATATCATCGTGATGCTCTATCGTAACATCGCTTTGTCACTTTATCACGATATCACAACATCGCAATATCGCATAATCGTAGTACATGACCATTTTGTGTTAATGTATTTCTTGCGAGGTGCGATTTTGCAATATGCACCATCGCATATCGGTGTTTTTTGCGGTTTTTCAGCGTAAGTGCATTTTAAGGCAGATGCGATATATGTTCTTTAGTATGTAATCCCGCATTGCGATCTCACAATCTTAGAGTTTGGCTTGTAAGGAGGTATCTTATTATCCTTTCTGTGATGCAATATTTCTTAAGGAGTGATTTTATCTTTCCTCATCATGAAACTTAAGCTTTTTAGATTTTTCAAAGGTATTTTCCTAAGTTTATGATGGTAAGTTTTATTAAAAAGGATATACAAGCACTAATTCATTTTTTTAATTTTTTGACTAAGGGTCCCCACTTATTTAGTATTAGAAATAACACTAAATAAGAAGGGGCGTTGTTGGTGGTCACAACATGAGTCAAAAGGAATAACTCGACTATCTTTTCATCTTTTAAACGGTCGGAAAAGAGCTGAAATCAAACCTCCATTTTTATTCTCTTTAACGAGTCAAAAAGGGAAAAAATACTTAGAAATCTTTTCATCTTTTATGAGTCAGAAAAGGGCTTAAAGGTGACTTGTTCTAGAGGAACGAGTGGTATAAAGGGTAGCAACTGGTTCCAGCAATGGTGGAACTGCTCAAAACATGTAATGGTCAAGAGGATGGCTAATAAAACCACTCATCGCTGTGGTTCCTTAGGAAAGGATAAACAATCAAGTGAAAGCATATGATCAGCCAAAGAGATGGTGGCGATGGAATGAAACAACCAAGGCTCATCTAGCAGAATTTAGCGGATTAAAACGACAATCACCAGGTGTAAATTAGGCATGAGTTCATTTTTACACAAGCTTGAACCATGGAGAACTCTGCTTGGATTCGGTTTCATGTTTACAAAAGCTTGAAACGAAAAACTATGCTTGTTATAAGTTCGCATGCCCCCAGCATAATGACGCAAATCGAGGTCCTTGCCCCCCAAGCTTCATTGCATTCAACTAGGTGGATGGAATGAAGGATCACATTCGAGATCTTGGAAAGACTTGACTTGGATTTTACGAGATCTTAATCAAAGACTCAATTTGGAAAGGGGAGTTGTTTCATTTTTTAATGAGGTTGACACAGTAAAAAAGAACTATCCTCATAACCCTTGTTTCATTTTTCAAGAACTTTCCTCAAGACTTCTTGTTTCATTTTTTAACGAGCTTGACACAAGACAAGGAACTGTGCTCCAGGATCCTTGTTTCATTTTTTAACGAGGTTGACACAGGAACAAACTATCCTCGTGACACCTGCTCATGGACCATACGAGAACATGGCTCCCAAGAGGTCTTCCCAGGATGGAAGAAACGCACTCTAGGAGGAATACATGTCATGAGGCACTAATGACAGATCAAGTCCCAAAGCCCCCCGTACATGATGTACGAGACCATCTGCATGATCATCGTGCAGAGGTGGAGACAGAACGAGTAGCCACATAATTGACCTATGGCAAGGAAGGAATTGCTTGCGAGCAAGAACCGATATGGGACGATGGCTACACAGGAGGCACCAGGGGACTGAAGAACGATAATTGATTTATGGTCATCATTCTTCTATCATGTGGAAAACAAACCACATGGAAAAGTGAAGAGACGAGGGCCCCCATGGCATAAACATAGTCACGGCCAAGGAGAAGACTGAAATCTAAAGCACCTTGGACAACCATGATGTCTATATAGACGGTTTTGGCCCCCAAAGTAACAGGAAGCTTCGGGAGGATCCTTAAAGGTTGACTAGTTCCTCCATCAAACGCCAACAGATTCTGCATGACTGGCACAAGCTGTGGGGAACCCAAAGCTTGCCAAGTAGTGGAAGGCATAAGACTGACAGACGCACCCTCATCCAAGATAGTGCCAGGTACTGCCTTATCATAGGCATGTACTATAATCTGGAAAGGCACATAGCATGGAAGGCGGAATGCAGTCAAATGACTCCATTCTAAGGAAACGACCAAACTACTTGGTGGGGGAATTGTATGATTGCCCCCTTGCTCTATAGGAACCGAAGAAGGACTCTCTTGATCGGCGGGGATAGGATGGTCATTTTCAGACTTTGGAGAATCTGATGAGACGAGAAGAACATGAGCATGATGCTCTTCTGAAATAGAGTGATCAACAGGTGGTGAACCCAAGTCGACACTCTCTTCATCCAATGGTTGGTTTGGAACAGGCTTAGCACATCCAGGCTCAGAAAGAGGAGGATGGACAAGAGAAGAATCTAATTCAACCTCTTTGTCAACGGGGAGACGGTCGGAAGAGAGCCTCTGATAACCAACAGGAAGTTGGGGGGAAGAAGTTGTAAGACTTTCCAAAATGGCGGAAGCTTTATCCATGAGTGGACAAAGGTGAAGGGGATGGTTTCCTTCACATAGCCTACATGGGAATCGAATCTTCCCTTTCTTCTTACCACGCCAGTTGATAGGGTAGCATCGTCATGAGCTTTAGAGGACGATGAGGGATGAGCCGGATCACGAGACCATACGTCTAAGATCCTAGGAATACCAGGACAATCACAAAGAAGATGGTCACCCTTGCACAATTTACAAGGAAACTTAACCTTCCGCGGAGGAACAGAAGGTGGTCTGACCTGAGATGTACTTGGAGCAGTAGCTGCACAGGTGGCCTCGTGTTTATCAGACTTCTTCTTCTTCTTCATCTTCTTCTTCTGCTTCTTCTTAGTCTTCTGGTTACTAGATGTGAAACTTTCACTAGGAGAAGGAGGAGATGAAGGCGAAGAGACAGGGGAAGAAGGTGCAGGCTCAACCTTGGAATCGTCATGTCGTGATTAAAACTAAGGAGGAGGTGGAAAAGGAGTCATGATGCTCGGGACCACCGAGGTCGAAAACAACCAAACGGGTAGACCGATGGTTAAGCAAGGACAATGTTGCCATATACTGAGCACCGGCATTCCCAAATGGAGGAAACAGACCAAGTTTTCCATCTGGGGGAAGACCTTTGCCGGTAGACTCGGGGAACGTTGCCATCAAGAACGAGCCTAAAAAACACTCTTCTCACAGCCAAGAACTCGAACTGTTGCTAGGAATATTTCATGGGCAGTAAATTTTATGACGCAGGAACAAAACTTGACCTTTTCATGTTTCAAGAGTCGGGAAAAGGACGAAAAGGTGACTCTATCTCTTTCAAGGTTTAATGAGCCTAAAAGGATAAGTGCTCAAATGGACCTTTTCTTTTAGGGAGTCCGAAAAGGAACTAAAGTGACTACTCTGGAGAGCTAGGCAAAAGGTTTACCAAACAACCCGTAAAACTGCATATACACCTTAGCAGTCATATGAAAAACAAGGACTTTCCGTACGGTAGTCAATCTTCCCGAATGTTGTGTTCAGTGCGTTACAGTTTGCAAGGCGGCAGACTGTTATGAAACCAGCTCACAAAAAGATAGAAAAGAGAGATCCACGCCTTAGAATTCAGCCTCTTCGAGGGGGCAACCTCCTTTACATTACATAAATGAACAATTCTTGGATGATACAATGAAAAGACCTCCTTTCTATATATAGGAGTCTAAGGGGTCACAACATAATTAGAGCCGACATAACAATAATAATGTAAGGGCACA
>APFE031257055.1:10669-28706 GCA_000404065.3 Pinus taeda | reverse complement strand
ACCTCCTTTACATTACATAAATGAACAATTCTTGGATGATACAAATGAAAAGACCTCCTTTCTATATATAGGAGTCTAAGGGGTCATAACATAACCAGAGCCGACATAACAATAATAATGTAAGGGCACAATAATAATAATAGTGGGCTTCTATGGGGCACAATAGTAACAATATGGGCACTACATGGGTACATCAATATAATAATTGGTTTGTACTAATAACAATAAGGGGTGACACTAGTAGTATAGGGGCCTAACACAGACACAGCTTCCTAAGGATAAAGGATGATAACCTAGTGGGGTCTCCCAACATATACTCGACAGTACTGGGAGCATGATTCCGTACTAGACCGCTATTGAGTCACAGAAGGAGGAATCACCCAACCTTGAGTGAAAGCAATAGTGACTAGCCTAGACCTCTAAATAGTGGGTGTTATGTTCCAATGCATTGTTAGGTTTATTCAATTCATTTTAGAGTTGATCTTGAATTATGTTTCAGTTTTCAGGCCTTATCATATGTATACAACAAATCCTAGGATGCAGCTAGAATGAGCAAAATATCCTTTTACTTCAATGAACACCTACCTACAGGAGGGTAGAAAGATCATTCCCAGACCAAGAAAACCAAGATAAACAAATGCAGTCATTGAATGCATACAGACATCAACTCCTAAAGTGCACGGGTACTACTAATGAGAGATTTAATCATTCGCTTTCCAATATGCAAACTTGAAATGAAAATTCACTTTCACTTTCGTATACTAAATGAATGTCAACTTTTGATTTTTCTTTTTTTTAATTTAAAGAGATAAACAAGTAAGTGTGAACTAATTGATCCCAAGCAATTGTGATCTATGCTTGGTATTGAATAAATCGAATCAACATAAAAAATTGGTTCAATAATCGACACTAAAAAATCAACCAGTAAGAAAAACAAGCAATGAAAAATCCTCAAGCAAATTAATAAGATAGTTGTGGATGAACCTTGAACAGGCAAGTAACCCAAGCAAACAGTTTCTCGACGAAACTTCTAAAGGGCTAGGTCACATGGTCCAAAAAACATAAGACTCACTCAATGAAATCAAAGAGACAGTACCCTAACCAAAAGCAATTAAAACAAGCTAATGAGAGACAAGAAACAACAAGGGATAAGCAAGATTGATGAATTCAGGAGGTAAAGTTGTAAAAACAACTGTACAGGAATCATCGCAAGTGTTACACTAACAACTAGAGCTGTCGTCGCTAGTGTTACACTAACAACTAGAGACGGTCGTGAAAGTACACCTATTTTCCGCGACGGTCCGATTTCAAGAGTCGTCATGGGAATTAAACTAGTAACCAGAGATCGTCACAAGTACAAAGCTATAAAATGGCGATGTCGTCGCGATTGTTAGTCTATCTTCTGCGATGATGTTAAAAACAATGACAGACGAACACAAGACTCCCAAACAACAACCAATCAATCCAACAAATGATAGAGGGAATTCCCAAATCGATCTAGGTGACCCAAAAGACTGATAGTTAATCCCCGAAATTCAAGAGAGACCAAATAAAAATCAAAACAAGAGCAAACAAGAGAAGAACATAGGATAGACTCCCTAGCAGAGTCGCCAACTTGTGATGCAGGAAAGTGTTCCCTCTGCGGACAGAGGCAACCCCTCTAGCCCTAGAGTGGGTCTAGTCACAGCAAGGACAAATCAACAATAGATTTCCTTAAACAGTCATAGTTGGAGGCCTACCTCAACCGGTGGTCGATGGAGTTCCATTGTGCTGCTCCAGCTTCTGCTTCCTTCTCCTCAATGAGTGATCAACCTGAAACAATGCAAAGGAAATACAACAAAGCATGTAACCGGAAAACAACAATGATCTATTTACTCACAAAGTCAAGAAGTCATGAGCTATTAACTAAATTACATACAAGACATAGAAAAACACCATTGATTCTATTAATAATGAAATAAGAGCAAGCTTACAACCAAAGTCTTGACGTTGCAAGCCTTCTCAGAGGGTTCAACCAGTGTATTTCTCAAGCATTCACTCTTTGAAGATGGATCTCCCAACATACAAATTTCTCTCTCACTCATAAGTTT
Source organism: Pinus taeda (assembly GCA_000404065.3). Classification (NCBI taxonomy): domain Eukaryota; kingdom Viridiplantae; phylum Streptophyta; class Pinopsida; order Pinales; family Pinaceae; genus Pinus; species Pinus taeda. The sequence continues at coordinate 26,616 of APFE031257055.1, read as the reverse complement.
TATACAAAGTTAAGGGCACTTCACAACCTTCCACAAGCTATCAACAATCCCACACTTATCACACCCACACCAGCTATCTATCAAACCCAAACGTACTAACAGCACTACTCAATCCAAGAATTTACCCACTAGCTTATCATAGCAATGGTGAGTGTTTAAATAGGAGAAGGAGTCTCCATGAAAGGTGGAAGAGTGAGCTTATCCCCAAGGAAGGTAGCACAAATGACGGAACTTCCATACCAAAGGAGGAAGGGCAACATAAACTATGCCAACAACTAGGTCTGGAGACATCCAGAAGGCCGACTGTTGGAACAAATTCGCCCAATCTGGATCATCGCGAGTGTATAACAAATCCTTAGTGCTGACATCGCTAGTGAGCAATGCAGCTAGTCAAACCGTCGCTAAAGATAGCAAGTAGCCTCGTGCCAGAGCATGGAATCAGACCGTCGTGGGAAACAGATGTACTTCTATGCTAGAAGCACGGCCAGACTATTTACAACTATTTTTCATTGCGTATATTAAGCCCAAAGTTGCGATGAGGCAGAAAAATTAGGAAAAGTGGGTCACTTGGCAACATCAGAGAGCATTTGTTCAGTATGAGCATGTTTCATTGGGACACTTGACACAGTAGAAGGACTGGGGTGAAAGCAATGACAAATTACTCTGTAACACCATTTACCTCCCATCACCCCCTCCAGAAATCACCTGTCTTGTATCTGTTCCTGCCATGCCCCCACCACTCCCCCTCCACCAATCTCTATTTTCCACCTATTTCGACCGTTTCTCCAATTAAATGCCTTCCCGCCTGATACCCATTTCGCATTTAATATTACCGGGTAACCATTCAGTAACAACCCTACACCATTTCCAACGGGACTATGCCTTTTCTTTTAAAAATGTCCAGAGCTCATCACTGCCAATCTTTCACTTCTCATTCTGTTGCTGCAATTCATAATTTCTTGCCACATTCTCTATCAGAGCGTCCTCGCCACTAACATCCCTACATTCGTTGATCTCCCTCTTCTCTTCACCTGATAGACTATTGTTTCAGAACCTGGTAAGCCTCTTTTGTATATCCATTTTGCTCAGAAACTGCTCCAGCAAAGCCTCCCAAAGCAAGGACCTAAGACTAGGCCATTAACCCATTGATTCCACCTTCTGTACACCTAGATCACACACAATTGGCAGACAGAGATTGCGAATCACTAAAACACTCTGTGACTATGATTTCCTCGATTTATATTGTTGGTTAGAGGAGAAATGCACTAATAAAACTGATGAGATAGGACTCTGGAAGTCAAACCTTCCCCATCATATCTTTCTTGTGACTTTTCAAGCCCTAGAATTCACTAGGAGATGCCAAGATTGCTATGTCCCTACTCAAAGAGATATAATTACACCCGCAGGTGACATCCTTTTCACCATCACAGCCAAATCAATTGACCAAATGATGCTAACCCCTTCTGTGGAAAATGTTGCCCCTTTCTCCCTAGAAGCCCTCACCCAGATTTATCAAAAGATGGATTTTTCCACCAGATCTAGGATTTTTGAGATTTTCCTGCCAGAGAATGCCTAATTTCCCAAGAAGAATCCACCTTATCCTTCTTCCATTTTTCCTCATCAAGCCAAGCATATTTTTTCCATACTCTCTCACATTCTAGGCTACCATTCTGATCAGTGGGTGGATGAGCCTCTCTTAGGATTCCTTTCCACATTTTCCACAGACAGCAAGCCCAATAGTATTTTCAATTTTAGTCAATTCTTGGCTGACAATCTCCATTAGCAGTTCATCAAGTTTCCTACAGAGCAGGTGTTCATCTATACCTCAATTTAGCTTTACATGTTCATCTATTATCAAGAAGACAAGTTCACTTTTGCATTGCAGAAACTGGATGATGCAGGTGACCAACAACCAGTGATCTTGTGGACCTCACTGGTCATGAAAGAACAGTAAGAATTCACCTACAAGCAATTTGTAGAAGACCTTGTTCATCCAGCTATGAACATTCTCTACAATACATTGTAGCCCAAGATCAATGAAGAGATCAAATGAATATTACATCTATCAGACCAAGCCAAGACCGGAGATTGGTACCTGTACCAAAATTATACAGATATCAGAGTCTATGGATGTGAATTGGCCCCCTACAAGCTTCTCAAATACCTCCCAATGAGGATCTTTGCACTAGAATACATCAGGAAAATTTTAAACTCAGATGGCATTCACTTTGTAGTAACAAAGAAGAAAGCACAATTGAGGATTAAAACACAAGTAGGCCCATTTGTCTGCAACACAAGAACTATAGGAGAGGAGGTATATAAGATATTGAAGGAGATGAAGTTCAATTTGAGCTTCACCTAGTCTTATGACCCTTGTGGCATCATTTCAAAACTTAGGGTGGACAATAAGAATACTCCCTACATCCATACTTCTAGGCCAGACATAGAATAATTTGCCAATCGGTTAGAGTGGGCAGAAAATACCCATGTAAGAAGATGAAGAGCAAATTGTGTCCACTTCTAGTTTGCAGAATCCTGTTCCTTAGGAGAAATCTAGCAAAAGATAGAGGGAGGAAGGGTCATCATCTACAACAGGGAGTGAAGCTAGAGAATCTAGAGTCAGTTACAGAAAGAGGCCCACGATGACTCACAAACTAGAGGTATACAAAGAAATGGAAGAACAAGAAGATATCATTATCACTGATTCTCTGCCAGCAACCATGAAGTTCACTACTTCTCCTTCTGAACCTTCATCTTCACAAGGTCATAAGGAGACCGAGCTGGAAACACACACTATCCAAATAGAAAAAGAGAAAATAGTGTTTAATAGGTATAGAGAAATAAAGCTTAGGAATGAGATATTGAAGAACAACACCTACAATCAATTCTGGAAGTAGACTTCCAGTTCACAAAGCAGACGTCTGTCAATATTTGAGACTGAACATGGAAAAATGTAGATGGCCTTTCTTGAGGCCCAGACTTCAAAACCTAAATCAACAGCTGACTACAAGAGCGCCATCTTTGAGTTCAGCACAAAGGATATACATCCCATCGATCAAATGGAGATGCACAAGCAAACTGGTGAGATGATATCCTCCACTCTCACTAACAATGCCATGTTTTTATCCAAATTCTAGGTCTCCTTTGAAAATGTACAGTCACAAATAAAGATGGAGAAGGTCTCCTCCTTGGCCAAAGACAACAGGATCAAGTCTTTATAAGAATTGGTGATCAAGATAGGGTATGACCCTAAGGATGTTATTTCTGCTAAAGAAATTATTAAGAAGAAAAACTTGGACATTGCAGCATTGAGGAAACAGTTGAACCTGCCAGCTACAGAGGATCCAATGACCAAGGACATCGCAGAAAGTGAAGCTCAGAAAGCTAACATGATGAAACTTCTTATTGACCAAAACAAACAAATCAGGCAGATGGAAGCAGAGTTAGAAAAGTTAATAAATGAGAAGGAAGACAACTTGAAGATGGCCATTGTTCCCTTGGATTTTGTGCCTCTTTCTCAACTGCCTTCCATAGGAACAACTACTACACCTTCTACTTCTACCCAAACTCCCAGTGCTGAACAGGTCACACAAACATTACAAAATATGTATTTTCAATCAAAGGAGATTGAGAACTTACATGGGAAACTCAAAGATTTGTAATCCCAAAAGGCCAAAGCTAAGGCTGCTCAGGCTGCTGAATTGGACAAGTCTCAGAGACTTTTAGAAAAGATGTGTTAGGTAGAGAGAGACACATATATTGGCCAGACCTTGGCCCAAGCTTGGGTGAACATACTTAACTCAATGAATGAGATTTGGCCTTTTATTCAAATTATATTTGAACAGAAAGAGTTGATACAGAAGGCCACTGAGACCATTGTACAAGGAAGGGAAAAGCTTGGAGAAATGCCAATTGAAGCTACAAATATTATGAGGTTCTTAAATTCAAAGTTCAAATATAAGTTGGAGGAAGTAGGAGTCAGAGACAGAACTGCCACCATTCTGGAGGTTAAGAAAGTATTGACTAGGAGAAATCTTATTGACCAGTTGGAAGAAAGGTGTGAGACCTTAGATCTGTAGGTAAACAGATTCACAAATAGGATTGAAGCCTTGATGCAGAAGGGACTGCACAGCATCTATGTCATCAATGACAAGCTAATCACTTAGGAGGACTACATCCAGAAAATGAAAGAGGTAGCCAAAAGCAGCATCAAGTTCAGTGGAATCAAAGGGAGTATGAAAACAAATGCTTTTCTGGAAACCATGTCAAATGACTTCCATGTGCAGAATGAGATAAAACACATTTTTTTAATGAAGACAAATTTTTCTAAGTATACAGAGGTAGATGAAATTTACCATAGGGTGACAAAGTTAACAGTCCCAGATGAAAAGAGATGGGAAGAGTTACTTGATTTACTGGACTAAGGAGTAACTCAGGAGCAGTGAGAGATTTTTCCAACATAGCAGCCAGCGCAAGATTCAGTTCAGCATTGCATTATGTTTTGGATGACTTAGCAACAGAAACCACCCAAACGGGGCTACCACTTTCCTCAACAGCCTACATGGCCCATGCTTTTGCCAAGATTAGATGCTATTAGTTTGTAATTAGGCTAATAATGCATTGTCAGTTTGACAACGATTTTGTAAATCATTATTGCAATTTTTATTATAAATACTTCACTATTGGAAGTATTAGTGTTGATTTCCGAATGTAATTTCTGCTACATATTATAATTTTCAAGTATTGGAGAATCAATAATACAGGGAATTTTTACAAGATTCATGTGGTGTCGTTAATGGTGATGTGTTTCGTGTCTTTATCTGTTTAAACATTGTTATTTATTTCCTCTATTTTTCTAAATCTGAATTAATCGACAGAAATTGTGATAAATAGGATTCGTTATCAAGAGCGCCCTATTTTGGCTATTGTTAATTTTAATGTTTTCTACTGGATTCAGGATAAAGAATTCTTAATTGCTCTTTATTCTCTATTGAACCTTACACTTATGCTTTTCCACCATCCATTTAAACTCTGAAAAGATCCATTTACATCAACCTAGCTTACCTTGTGAGAACTCCCTTGAAAAATTGATGAACAAATTCCAGTTTTAGTTTCTAGACTCCATAGCCCAATGGAATTATAGCACTCAAGTCAACTAAACCAATCAATCAAAACATCAAGCACAATCATAGCTAGCATAAAATTCACATTAAAAACAAAGCTAAGTTAAATAGAGAGATACCTCTCCAAAGCTGGCAGGGCTAAATCCCAGCTTCCAAAGAGGTTTTGATGTTGTCCTATGTGTTTACTACCTCAACCTCAAAAATATAGAATGACAACAGGCCCCTTTTTCATATCATCATCATAAATCTGATGTGCTTTCCACACAACTTCAGAAACAAACCATAATTGTTCAAGGTCTTTTGATCCTAAACCCCTGAACACAGGCATTTATATTGGCCCTATTAAATCGCAGAGGTGGAGGGGGAGTGGATGGATGGGGAATCCTATACATACCCTAATTTCCTGACTATGATGCTCATATAGGTATACTAGGTTTCCTCCTTTCTTCATCACTGTCTGAATAACCTGATAGAGGACTGTAACCAGTTTCAGATCCGTATATTTTCCCACTTCATGTAGTCTCGAGTTGGATTTTCTTAAACATCAATCTGCTCACATAAACCCTTTTCACATGATAAAATTTTAATCCATAGCTTTAATCAGTTCAAGGACTTACCTCGTAGACCTTTGAAAAAACTTCGCTTGGCTTCACTATAAGATACTGACATGTCAATTACGATTTTTGTGATGAATCCTCCAAGAATGCTACCGATCCAAAAGTCTACATCCCTTGTGATCTCAATATCTGTCTCTTTGAGCTTCTTTACTAATTCACGGGTCCAAAAAATATTCCTATCATGCTTCAAGTGAGGCTAGCTATCAACTAATTTTGCAAGCCACTCATACAATCGTTAGGGAAATAACAAAAAAAGATCACGTGTTGTTCTATATAAATGTACCTTTGTAACCAAGCTTCTGTCGATAAGCACAAATTTTTGTTTTCCTGTACTATAAACTCCCACTCCTTTCACTCAACCCAACTCTGAATTTCCTTCTTAGTCAGATGCCACATCCACTTCCCTCAAACAAATCCTGGTTCAAGCAATGAAACCATTTATTGGCTTCGGGGCTTGGACCCAGGTTTGAAGTTAGGCTGCGCTAACCAACAAAACCCTATACTACTGGCCCTTTTGACAATGACCTATGCAGGGTGGATCGTAGTCTCACCCAAGGTAATATGGGGAGATGCTAGGACCAGGTTTCTGCATCCAAAAGGGCATTAAGTGTGGTTGTATGGTTTCTTCTGATCTAAGGCTCAATCTAACCTTCGTAAACCATTAACTTCATTAACATAGCCATAGAACAGTTTCCTTACTTAACAGATTTATAAGTTACGCATAACTACTTCAACATGTATTATTCAACATAAATAATAGTATCCAGGTACTCACAATGCAATTATATGGAAAATATACGAACAATATTTAATCATAAGTACAGAAACTCCAAAACAGATAACAGAACACATATTTGCTTCCAAATATTGTTTTATTACATCATTTCTTTGATAATATAGACTCCTAACCCTGCGCAATGAGCTGCAAACTTACCAAGGTTTCCATGCACACAATGGGAGGAGCCTTCCCCTTTGTTCGAATATAGAAAATAAAATATTCAAAACACAAGTATCATAGCATAACATACTGCCTTAGACAAGCTAAGACATACCTTTATATACTTTTTCTTATTACAATACCATGGCCCACAAACCATAGGCAAAGCTCAAAACAATACAAAAACTAAGGGGTTTTGATCTTCCTCAAACCCCTTGACTCCTAATGACATGCACGCTCCTCTCCTTAAAATGCAGAGGCTTTTACAAAACTTAGTCAAAATTGGACCTAGGCGACCCCGTCCCAACACCTCCTTTTCTTGAGAGGTTGATCCACCCTAGCCAACACACTAACAGAAGAAGTGTTCTCAGACACACAAATTTTATTAATAAGGAAAAGAATAATACATAAAATCTGCAAGATTTTAGACACAATCACTCAACACTCTTGTAAAAAGAGAAACAAACTTTAAATAAGTAATGTCCTAAAATAATTTCATTATGGATTACTTATTTCATTTACAAGTGTCGATTTACATTTAGTTCTCTCATAACAACACTCATAACTATTTTCCTAAATTGATTCCTAAGAAATGACACCTTTCTAGATGTCATATCTTTTACAACAATTAGCTATTCTAAAATGTCTCCAATATCTAATCAAATATTGCAGATAATTGAATATTATATTCTAAATAATTATACTACATTTTATGTATTTTTGTATCATATAAAATTCCCCCCTTTGATCCAAAGGTACATTACAACATATACCAAGTTCACCCCTGAAATTAGTAAATTTGATCCTACCAAGTGGTTTTGTGAAAATATTTGAGATTTGATCTTCTGAAGGGCAATATATTAGCTTGATGACATCCTTTGCAATAGTGTTTTGATGTAATGATACTTTGTGTGCACATGCCTTGTTTTGGAATGAAAAACTAGATTTTTTGTGATCTTTATCGCTAACTAGTTGTCTATGAATATAGATGTAGCTCCTGCTTGAGGAATGCCTAAATCCGGCAAAACTCCATGCAACCAAATAATTTCACATGTTGCTTCCCATGTTGATATATATTCTAATTCTTCTGAGGAAGTGGCATTTTTATTTTTATTTTTGCAACTCCAAGAAACTATAGTTGGCCCCATGTTCATCAAATAACCTAATGTTGATGCTCGATCATCAATACTTCCAGCAAAATCTACATCTAAATATCCACTGAGTACAAAGTTCTTAGTCTTTTATAAAGAGGACCAAAGTATTCCGTCCCTTTGATATGTGTAAGGACCCTTTTTGCTACATTCCAATGGTTGTCCCTTGGTTCATGCGTAAAGAATGATAGAATATTGACTTCATAAGATAAATCTATATGAGTGGTTTTCAAATAGATTAATCTTCCAATCAACAATCTATAAGTAGTACTATTCACCAATTCTCCCCCTTCAAATTTTTAAAGTTTCAATTTTCGTTCCATTGGAGTGAGAACAAGCTTGCAATCTTGCATTCCAAATCTTTGAAGAAGTTCAGATGCATACTTGATTTGACAAATGAAAATATTGTTTGGATGTTGGAATATTTCAACTCCAATATAGTAGTGAAGTAATCCCAAATCAGTCATCTTAAAACTAGCCTGCAACTTCTTCTTTACCTGCAAAATATGATCCTAGTAATGATCAATTCATCCACATACATAACTAGAATCACTATATTTTTACCCTGTTGGCGTACATATAAAGTATCATCACATTCACTTCACTTAAATCCAACTTTGCAAAGGCACTCTTCCATTTTTGCATACCAAGCTCATGGAGCTTGTTTCAATCCGATAAAGCCTTGATCAATTTGCATACTTTGTGTTCCTACCCTTCAATCTCAAAACTTGGAGGTTGTGTCATATATACTTCTTCTTGCAAGTCTCCATTGAGGAAAGCACTTTTAACGTCCATCTGATGAAATCCTTTTTGAGCTGCTAATGCAAGTGTTAATATGTGGTGTTACATTTTGTTGTAAGTGGAAATGTTTACTCATAATTAATTCCTTCCTGTTGTGCAAAACCCTTAGCAAAAATCCTTGCTTTGTACTTGTCAATGTCTCCATCTGGCTTATACTTAATTCTATAAACCCATTTGAATTTGATGGATTTCAAATTTTTGGGACAATCAACAAGTTTCTAAATGTTGTTTCCTATCATTGCCTTGTTTTTCAACCATTTCCTTTTTCCATTCTATATGTTTTACTGCCTCTTTGTATGTGGAGGGATCAGTAAAATCATTTGTTATTAAGGTAACATTTTCTTCATTTCTGTGTGAACTCAGTGGTCTTCTCTTGTTTTGTTCATCTGGCCTGACATCCTTCAAAAGTGGAATGACTAATATAGGAAATTGATGTTCACTTGTTAATGGATCTGAATAATCACCATGATTATAAAGTGGATTGATATAAATAGATGTTCTTCGATCAACTGAAAGTTCATAGGGTGGAGATTCATTATCAAATGAACTGCTGCTATGAGATTCAGATGAACTTCCAAAACATCCATATGGGCTAGATGGAGTAGGGGAGCTAGATTAACCATTTTTTGGTGAAGGTAATCAATATCATACCAATATTGTGTATTTGTTTATTTGGAATTATGGTTCCCTTTTTATCTCCCTTAGTTTCCAATTTATGTAGAAGACTTTCTATCTCTATGGCACTCTTGCTTTATGTTTCATCGAATATCACATTCCTATTGACAATAAACTTTTCATTGGAAAAAGGACAATATCCCTTATTTCCATCGGAATACCTAATCATTGTACACTTCATACTTCATGAATCAAGCTTAGTTCATCTTTGTTTTGGAACTAAGGCATAACACACTAAACCAAAAACTATAAGATGTTTGACTCGAGCTTTGAAACCAAACCATGCTTTAGATGGTGTAATTCCATTAAAATATGCAGTATAAGACTTGTTCCTTAAGTAGGTTGTTGTATGTATTGCTTCTGCCAAATATAAAGGACTTAAATATCTGAAAGTTAGCATGGACCTTGCCATCCTTAACAAGGTGTGATTCATTCTCTCTACTACTCCATTTTGTTGTGGAGTGTAAATATGTGTAAGTTGTCATTTAATACCATTGTCCCTGCAATAATTTTGGAATTCATTGGAATTGAATTCTCCTCCATTGTCTATCCTGAGAGTGCCAATCTTCTCTTTAACTTCATTCTCAACAAGTTGGCGAAAATTTTTAAACTTTTCGGATGCTTTTGAATTTTGCTTCAAAAAATAAACCCAATTCATTCTACTAAAATCATCAATGAAGAGTAAAAAGTATTTACAACCTCCTAGATAAGTTTGCAGAGGTCCACAAATGTCACTGTGAACCTTGTTGGAAAAGTCTCTAAACTTTGTTTGAAATAAAAGCAAGTTTCACATTTTGCATTTTCTTTCTTAAAAGTTGGAATTCCTTTAACCATTCCATGTTTTTGAAGTTGATAGATACTTTCAAAGTTTAAATTCCCATATCTAACATGCAACAACCTTATTGGCCTACAAAATTAGAACTTTATGGAGTAATTGTTCCTTTCATCCTTATAAGTTTTCCATCTTCATATCATGTCGCGAGGGTCTTCATATTCTGTTTGATGGAGTTGATTTTTACTAAGCCATCCTCCATAACAACATGATGTCCTACTTGTTGAATTGTTACTAATGGAAAAAAATACTTCATGAAATTTAGTACATACGAAACATTTGAAATTAGTTTTTTTTCCAGTGCCAGGAAGACAAACTTTTACTACACATTTTCCACAAGGATTGTGTCTTGTATCATCTGCAAGAAAGATTGAATTGAGATGGCATTATTGAAAAGTCCAAAAGAAGCCACGTCAAAAATTCATGTGCTACCCCTGTATCTAAAATCCAAGAATCTTCATATTCACTTTTAAGATATGTGGAGACCTATAATGTTGTTAATTCTGAAATTTTAGGTGTAGCAAAGACATATTCTGAGCCATCATCTTCTTGATCATTAGTAAATTGTGCCATGTGTTGTTGAAACTTTGGAATTTTTTCAATAGAAGTTCAAAAATCTTCAACACAATGACCAAGTCTGTTACACCTTATACAAACAATTTGACTGAAATCTTTGCCTCTGCCTCTACTTTGTCCTGTGCTTCGATTTTGTCCTTTGCTTTGAACTTTTACTCTTCCTTGATTATTGGCTCTACCTTGACTATTTCCTCTACCTTGAATGTTTCCTCTGCCAGAACTATTGCCTTTACTGAAGTTGTTCCCTCTGCCTTGAATTCTACCATGACCTTGTCCTCTATGTGATCCTTGATTTTCATTGATGTGCCCTCTTCCACTACCTTCAGAACCATTAGTTGAATATTTACTAGTGTTAGCTTCTCACGTTGAACTAGCATTTCACTTAATTCATCAAATTTTAACTCCTCTAACTTTCCAATTACTTGTAAAGTTTCCAAGAAATGTGTATATGAAGAAGGAAAACCAGCAATCAAAATAGTAGTCATGAAACTATCATCCACACTAGAAATCCAGTGTTTATTATTTCCTACTTAATGTTCTTAAGTGTGGAAATATATTCAAGTGCATCTCCCCTTTCTCTTCATTTCTATTTGAGAAATTTAAATTGAAGATCAACTTTCTTAGATTCAGGTTTTGTGTTAAATAAATATTTAAATGTTCTCATGGAAGACCATGCATCTGAAGCATTTTCAATGTGAAAATGCATTTCATCATTAATTGAAGATTTTATTGATGTTAATGATTTGGAATTTTTGATCTTCCATTTAGCTAGTAAGGCTGCATCTGTAGGTTTATTTGGTTTAACATCACCATCACATACATCTCACCAAAGTTAATTGTAAATCAAAGTGCTTTCTATCTACCTTTTCAATGCCTTGTAATTCTTTGAGCCTTCAAGTTTGTCAGATTCAAAAAATAAATTTATCGTCGTGGACATTTTAAAAGTAAATGTATGCAACAAGATGGATCATGCACCATAAAAAGAATATGGACAACACACCATCCACAAAACCACACACAAAAATGATCTATCGGAGCTTGGCCTTGACCCCTGTATAGTAGTTTGGAAAGAAAAGTGACTGAGATTTGAACTTGTCTCTGGTCATCCTCTCTAAAATTTTACAATGAAACTTTTGAAATTTGACTTTTTAGAATGCTCTTTCAATTTTTCTTTCGTTGACTCTAACCCCCCCTCAAAGTGAAAATTAATTTGAGCTACAATTACACCTTATCACTCCAAATTTACAAATTTCAATAATAATCACACCTTATTACTTCAAATTACAAAACTCACACCTTACTACTTCAAATTACAAAACTCACACCTTACTACTTCAAATTACAAAACTCACACCTTATTACAAAATTTTACACCTCATTACACCACTATAAGACTTATTTCTCCACTCATCACTCCCAAAATATTACAAATTGAAAAATGATAAATTTTCTTTCCAATGAAATTACAAAATTAAAAAAATAGCAACACTCCAACATTTATTACATAAACAAACTTTGTGAAAGCTTAAAGGAGAAGCAGCTACATTTTTCACATAGTAGTTGAAGGTGTTTGATTATATCTGTTTCGCGCATAAGCTTGCAAAGCTAGCTAAATAACTGAAAACTTAAGGATATCAGCCTAAAACCCATTGTCAACCATGATTCTTGAGGCGAAAATGAATTGTGTTGACAATTCTAAATGGATGAGAAATGGGGATTACCCTCCTACTCGCTTCGATGCATAAGCTAATTCTATTAATCTTATTTGTGGGGCCAAATCTCAGTCTCATCCAAAGAATATAGTTGGTATTATGACTACAGTGGGCAAAGGGGTTGGAAAGATCCCCGAAACTATGTGATATCCCAATGAGTAGTGTTACATGTGAGGGGTGTTGTAGCTCATATTGCGTGAAAAAATGGAAGTCATCCCTCCTGAGTCGATGAATGAGTGCCAAGGTCTTCAAAGCCACGATCCACCTTTTAGTTCGAGACAACCATCGTTCAACTGAATGTTTCTGCTGTTGTGAATGCCAATAAATTTGAATACAAATATCTTTTTCTTTTTCCAAACACCAGGGTGTACACTATCCTTTTGAAGATGGACTAGTATTTCGGCTTTCTGGCATTGGATTTGTAGGTGCAACCATTCAGTTGTATATTGAAGCGAATTCCACCAAGATCGATCGAGATTCACAAGAGGCTCTTGTGAGTTTCTCTTAATTTTTTTTCTAGAATAGAGAATGATAAAATAGAGTTATTTATGAATATGAATTCATAACTTGCAAAGCTTCGCAAGAAAAAAATAAAAATCCATCGTGTTCCGGCATTAATTGTGTTGATTCTGATAGATGCATACCTTCATAATATCATTCTCAGGGTATTCTTACTCATGCGACATCTTTAGAATTTCTTAGTGTCTAAATTTGATGGAGCGAGATCTCTGCATTTATTGAATTTTGGTCTGAGATGAGTGGAGGAAGGTACTCAATTGCAGGCTAGAGGGCTTCGAATGGTAGAAGGGTTGGTAAATAAGGACTAAGAATTAGCTTTAGGAGTAGTAAAAGGGAAGTCAACTCTGGTGGAAAATTATCATGGGGTGTTTGTACATGATCCTTATCAATGGCTAGAAGACCCTTTTGTCATTTTTATCTTATAAAAAATTAAGAGTACAGAGAAATAATCAAATTTTGATATTTAATAAAAAAAAATTATAGACTCAAAATCTAAAATCAACAACAATAATTATTTTTCTTTTCCTTAATAGAATTGAGAATTTTTCATGCCATTCAAACACTAACCAATTTGATGGAGTTTTCCAAAATCCTACAGAGATGGAATCTCCTCTTCATATCATCTGCATCATTGAAACTATGATACCACAATAATAGCAAAAGTGTCTCAAACACACAAATTTTATTAATAAGGAAAAGAAAATTACATAAAATCTGCAAGAGTTTACACACAATCCCTCAACACTCTTGCAAGAAGAGAAACAATCTTTAAATAAGATAATGTCCTAAACTAATTTTGTTATGGATTACTTATTTCATTTACAAGTGTCTATTTACATTTAATTCTCTCATAACAACACTTGTAACTATTTTCCTAAATTGGTTCTTAAGAAACAACACCTTAAATCTAGGTGTCATATCTTTTACAACAATTAGTTATTCTAAAATGTCTCCAATATCTAATTAAATATTCTAGATAATTGAATATTGTATTCTAAATAATTAAACTATAGTTTATGTATTTTTGGATCATCTAACACACACCATAGAAGAGGTTGAACTTTTGGGAGAATTGATTAATTTGTGTGTTAAAATACCCCTTCTCCAAGCTATTATTGATGTTCCCATCTATAATAGGCTCATCAAGGAGAATTGTTTCAAAAATACTAGGAGAAAACGAAGATACACTACCACCATAAATGTTGTTCAGCAATTATTTGATTTGATGCTTGGGAGGGTGATCTTCCAAAAACATCTAGACACTGGAAGCTCCGTAGTAGATGTGCACATTGATGGCCTTATAGTCCCTAACACCTAGATTGATCTTGGGGTCACAATTAATGTGATGACTAAGGAAACCATGCTAAATCTAAACCTCCAAGGGGATTTGAGAAAGATCACCACAATGTTGCAACTTGCAGACAGATCCATAGTAGCTCCTAAGGGAGTTGTTGAAGATGTTATGTTCTCCATCAACTCTTGGGAGTATCCTACTGATTTCTTTGTTCTCCAACCGAAAACCAAGTTTAATGGTTATCCTCTCATCTTGGGAAGGCCACGGTTAGCCATTGATGATGCTTACATTAGTTTTAGGGCTAGGAACATGACCATTAAGAATGGAAAGTTTTCTAAACAGTTCGTATTGTATCCTCTTTCTCATCCTTCTATTGAGCATGGCTTACCCTTGTGGTTAGAATAGGAAAAATAATATGAATTGTATCACACCACCCCCACCCAATATGCACTATGGACATCATTACAGGATGGGGGAACCTGATGAAGATGATCTCATTGACCTTATCCATCTGAATCAACCTCCCACACACATACATATTGATGAGTTGATGAAATAATCTGAGAGTATTCCCTGGTCCAACTTATGCCATATTGACTCAATTCTAGACCATGTCGGGATTGTAGAGTTTGGCCCATCCAGAACCTTAGATATCAACCATTTTCTCTAGGCCAAACAAGAAGAAAAATTGTGCAAACTGTTGAGGCAACACTTGGATTCTGTTTCTTGGGTTTATATGGACATCAAAGGTGTACAACCCTTGATATGTACTCACATTATTTACATTGAGTAGGGATGCAAGAATGTACACCAAACCCAAAGGAGGATGAACCCATCTCTTAGGGACACGGTAAAATAATAACTACAAAAACTATTGGATGCAAGGTTCATATACCCCATTTCATATAGTGAGTGGGTGTCACCTCTTGTGTTAGTTCCTAAGAAGAATGGGAAGTGGATAATCCATGTGGATTAACAGGAACTCAGCAAGGCTACAAAGAAGGACCACTTTCCTTTTCCCTTCATTGACCAAGTCCTAGATGGCCTTGCAAGGAAGAAATGATTCTCCTTCCTAGATGGATTTAGTGGATACAATCAAATTCATATTAGCCCTGAAGACCAAGACAAGACCACATTCACGTGTCTTTGGGGTAACTTTTCTTATAGAGTTCTTCCATTTGGTTTATGCAACGCCCCTTCTACTTTACAAAGGGAAGTTTCTAGTATTTTTATTGAATGGTTCATGACTTTGTTGAAATATAAACGGATGATTTCACTCCTTATCTATGAAGGCTCTCCAATATGTGCAAGGTTTTCAAAATTTTCATTGAAATGAATATCTCTCGCCCTGAGAAATGTGCATGGGAATACCCTTGGCCATTCAATATCTGAGGAAGGGACACAAGTAAACCCAAACAAAATTTCCAACATAAAAAGGGTTCCTACCCCTCAAAAGAAAAGGGATGTGAGGAGCTTCTTAGGACTAACGAGGTATTATAGGAGATTCATCCAAGACTTTAGTAAAGTGGCTTCACATTTGTTTGTTTTACTAGCCAAAGATTCAAATTTCTATTGGAACAACAATTGTCAAGACGCCCTTGAAGTGTTGAAAGAAAATTCTACCATTTCACCCATCCTAAGAGTTCCCAAATGTGCATTGCCTTTCCATATCCATATTGATGCATTAAATACGTTATGGGGAGGGGGGGG
>APFE031257055.1:0-10513 GCA_000404065.3 Pinus taeda | reverse complement strand
AGAGGATAAGTTTCCTTATGTTACTTACTTCTTTAGTAAGAATTTTTCTAATGTTGTGTTGAATTACACTGTCACTGAAAAAGAGCTCTTAGTTGTAGTACATTCTTTAAACAAATTTAGGCACTATATCACTGGGTACCAAACGTTTGTTCATATTGATCATGCAACCATTAAATATTTGATGAACAAGCCTGATTTTAATACTAGGCTAACTAGGTGGTTGCCATTGTTACAATAATTTGATTTGACTATCATTGAAAAAATAGGAAAAGAAAATGTGGTTGCGTATTTTTAGTCCAGGTTAACCTTGCCTATAGGTAATTAAGAGATGGTGGATGATAAAATACCAGATGAGAACCTCTTTTCCATATCAAGTTATCTCATAGGTTTACGGACATAGGAAACTACTTGGTTTCTAGGAGGTTCTCTCCTCATATCATCTAGGGAGAAAAACAAGATTATAAGGAAAAGATCTCCTTTCACCTGGATTGGGGACAATATTTTTAGATTGGGACTAGATAAAATATTGAGGAGATGTTTAAGAGAGGAGGAGTTCTTTGACATCCTCTCATCATGTCATGATGGTCCTTGTGGAGGTCATTTTTCTGCAAAAAGGACAACCTTTAAAGTTTTACAATTTGCTTACTATTGGCCCACATTACATCAAGATGCAAGGAGATATACCACTAGATGTGATTAGTACCAAAGGATTGGCAAACCCACATCGAGGGATGAAATGCCCCTACAACCTAAAGTTGCCTTAGAGAAATTTGACAAGTGGGGCAATGATTTGATTGGGCCAATTGATCCACCATCAGGGCAGAAAAAGTACATCATTGCATTACTTGAAAAAGTGGGCTGAGATAAAGGTAGTCAAAGAAGAAAATGAGCAGAAAGTGGCATAAATTTTAAGAGAAAACATATTCTACAAGTTTGGGTATCCAAGGGAGGTATTCACTTATCAAGGAGTACAATTCACATCCAATTTGATTGAGGATCTCATGAGGCAACACCATATCAAGCACAAGACATCCACTACCTATCATCCTCAAGAAAATGGGAAAGTAGAGGTCACAAACAGAGCATTGGAGAGAATCCTCACCAAGGTTGTTAGCAGCAACAGGAAATATTGGGCAAAGAGACTAATAGAGGCCACTTGGGCCTACAATACCACTTAGAAAACCACCACTGGATTCACTCCATATCATTTGATTTATGGGAAGAAAACTATAATTTCTATTGAGTTTGAATATAACACTTTAAGAATGAAGCCCCAAGGGTTAGCTCAATCGGTCAAGCCAGGGCCTCGCCAGATGGGAGGTCACAGGATCAATTCCTGAAAGCTCTTGGAGTCAGGTCTTGCAGTAGGCCGAGAGGCCTCAGCCCAGATTTTTCCAGTGGACGTAGCACCACTCGTTGACCGAAGGTGTCTGTGAACCACGCGCAAAAAAAAAAAACACTTTGAGAATGACAACTCGGTTAGAATTAGATTTCAACACAACATAACAATAAAGGCTTCTCCAACTGAATGGCTTAGATGAGCTCAGAATGCAAGCTCTCTTACACACTAAAGTCATATAGCTACAAAGGAAGGTATGACATGACAAGCATATCAAGGAAATATTTTTCAATTAGGGGATTGGCCCTTGTTATATGATTCTAGGTACAAATATTTTAAAGGGAAGATAATGACAACATGGTTGGGCCCATACCTAGTGGAAAAGTGTCATGAAAATGGATATGTCTAGATCATAACCATTGATGAGGAAGGAATTCCCTTGCTTGTATATGGTTATAGGTTGAAGTTATCTAGAAGACCTTTGTCCAAGGAGGAACTTATTATTTTAGTCAGCAAGGAATTGAATGTGATTTTGAGTTTCATAGCCTCCAATCCACAACACTCCTAAAAATTAAAAAATTAAAAATAAAAATAAAATAAAGGCCTGGATGAAAACCTCTATGAGGCATCTGAGGCCAACTCCAAGGTTGAAAACCTCTCTGCGGAAACCCAAGATAGAAAAAATAAATAAATACCCCTAAGTGAAAACCTCCCTTGAGGCACCTAGGGTAGGCATGTAGGTTGAAAACCTCCTCTGAGGCAGTGTGTGTGTCCCCAGAAAAAGAGAAAAGAAAATAAAAAGAAAACAAAGAAAAAGAGAATAAGGAAGGAGCTTATGTGATATTTGCTAACCTTTCTTTTGTTTTGCGGAGTTAAAAATAGTGGAATATTTCATGGCTACAGTCCAAGACCCTCCAACTACTATCCATTCTTGTATCCATACACCTCCTATTTATCCTCTCCATTCACATTACTATCTCTCTTCACCATCCCATCATCAAGAAATATGAAATTCACCTCCTCTTTGTGATGTTACAGGAAGGCTCTGTATTGTTATAATAAGGTCTTGTAATTCTACAAGAGGAGCCTGTGGAGCTACTGGAGGGAGATGTGAGGAGGAAAACAATCCAAAATACCCTCTTGACACTGATAAAGGATAAAGAAGGTCCTCCTATGACTTTTACATCACCCATCGATCATACATCCACTCATTTCACCAAGAATTTGCTCAAAATTCTCCACTTTGTCCTACCCTTAGAAAAAACACAGAAGCTACCATTTTCTATCTCTACAATGCCTACATTATTCCTCCATGATTCTAATCCTATCCACATATCTCATCATCATCTACATCATATCCCTCATGCTAACTGAAAACTTCAAGGGGAGAACAAAAGACTACTAGAAGAAGAAACTCCTCCTGTAGCAGCGTGTACAACCACACAATATTCATAGATATTATGTTTTTTTCCACCACTAAAAGGGATGATGAAGCTTTGTTTGTAGCCATGAAGAGACTTTAAGACTTTAAGACTTTAAAAGGGAAGGTGAATAAAGTAGACTTTAAATTTATCAAATGCTTCATCTTTTTGTTTCAATAAACTGATCCAACACATTCTAGAAAAGTCATCAATGAATAAAATATATTATTGTTCTCCACGAGGTGAATTTTTCCTTACTGGTCCACACAAATCAGTATGTATATGTTCTACAGGTCTACTTGTTGATCCTTCTTTGGCATTGAATTGAACTCTGGTTTGCTTACCGAATTGACATGACTTACATATGGTACTTGCTGGTATGGTGATGTACGGTAGATCACGAATAGCTTTGAGCTTGCTTGATTTACATATTTGAGAGAAGCTTAGATATCCCAAACTTATGTGTCATAGCCAGTTTTCTTCTGCCTTGCCTAGGTAACATTTTTCTTGGCCACCTTTTAATATATACAAACTGCTCGGGGTTCTTGTTCCTTTTATTATGGTCTTTCCTGTGTCAAGTTCACTAACCACACATTCTTGTGATCGGAATACCATCTCATTTCCTTGGTCACACATTTGGATAACACTCAACAAGTTATGCTTTAATCCATCAACATACATAACATTACTAGCTTTAACCTTTTCTTTTATAAAAATGGAACCTTTACCCTTAATGACAACAGGTGAGTCATTTCCAAAAGTGACATTATTTTCTTTATCTAAAGAATTGTATGAAATAAGTTTATATTTATCACCTATCGTGTGTTTTGAGCATTCACTAACAATGTACAATTGATTTTTTTGTCCTTCTACAAACAATTCTATGCCACAACTTTCAAACTGTAACTCCTTCCTTTTCCATACCTTAAAATTTGTTGATATTTTCTCCTTTTGAGATGTTGGATGTAATTTGCTCCTACATTCACATTCTTCATGTCCAAAGTTATTGCAAAATGAGCATTCAATTTCATCTATAATAGGTGAGAAGATATTATAAGTAATTTTCTTGACTCATGACTTATTCCTTTGTTTTCTTGCTTCTCTAGTCATGATAGTTTTGTATGCAACACATTGAGCAATGTTATCACCAAAATTATGATATGAGAAACATTGTCCATTAAAGACAAAATTTCTGGGATCATAGAATCTTCTGGTGTTGTTTACCTTTTCACTGGTGCTTCTATTGTTGTTCATCCTTGGATTGGAGTGAACATGAATTACCTGTGGAATGCCTTTATTCTTTTGTTGAGGAATGAAGCTTTGTTGACTGGCTTTTGCTGCATTACTGAAGCTTTGCTGACTGATTTTTGTTGCATTACTACAACTTTGCTAATTGGTTTTTGTTGCATTTAGATAGATTCTAGTGGTGGCTGAAGACTTTTTTGTTTGAGATGTTTCTCCAGTGTATCCAAGACCTGTCTTCATAAGAGGAAAGCGTTGTACCTTGGTAATTTCATCTAAGGTTTCAAATCCTTTAGAAAATCTAAGATTCAGAGTTTTTATTTTCTTAAGTTCCTTTCTTACACTTACTACTTCACATTTTGACTTCTCAGTATGCTTTTCCTTTTCTATGAGTTGATGCCTCAAAGTATCTATGGCTACTTTGTTTTCTTCCAAGCAAATTTTGAGTTGAGTAATTTCTTCAAAGAAATTTTTTTCTTCTAAAGAATCCACAAATATATCATTAGACTCACTAGTATTTTTCTCAGAAGCCATGAGTAATTTAAGATCTTGAATAGATTCACCTTCTTCACTATTTGATAAGCCATTACTATCTTCATGAGTATAATAACTTCTTCTATTGTTAAATTGTCTCCTATTACCTTTTGCAGTATCCTTCCCTTTGTCATGGTTGTCTTTATGAGGACATTTAACAGCAAAATCACCAACTCTACCACAAGCAAAACATTTGAAGGGAAGCTTACCTCTGAACCTTTCAGTGCCCAATTGAACTTTCTTTACAAAGTTCACCTCATCTTCTTCTGATATGTATCCTTATTCCTTGCATTCTTCCTTTTCTTTTCCTTTTGCAGATGATTTAAATGTGGCTTCTCTAACTTCTGAGGGACCTCCTATCCTCATTTCAAAAGAATTCAGGATCCCATGAAGTTGAACAACAGTAAGATTCTGTGGATCTTGCTTTTCTTCAATGGCAGACACTTTTGACTCAAATTTAGGAGTTATACTAAAGTAGTGTCCTTTATTTCTTCACCTAGATTTTTCATGTGATTTACAATCTCATCTATAGGTAGAAAGAAACTGGCAATACTTTCATCATTATTCATCCTGAGAGCTTCATATTGAATTTTGAGAGGTTGGAGTTTAGCAATTTTTACCTTGGTATCGCCTTCATAGCTTTGAATGATTCTGCCCCATATTTATTTTGTTGTGTGTAGCTGCATAAAATTGAGAAATTTTGATTATGTCAGAATTCCCAATAATGCATTGACAACTTTAGCATTAGTTTCATACGTCTTCTTTTCTGCTGCATCTGTGGGAAATGCAGCTGGATATTGATAACCTCCTTCCACAATTGCCCAAACATCTTCTCCAAGGGACTAAATATACGATCTGGTTCTTGTCTTCCAATATATAAAATTATTTTTGTTGGAGTGGTGGTCTGGTAGATGTCGCTCCATCTTGATTTCTCATCTTGGGATATCTTCCATCAAGCGATCAAGCTCCTTTTGAAGGACCTTCTCTGTTGAAATATGGCAACAAGAATATTCCAATTTAATTTGTCCTTGAATTAAATTGTGAATTATAATCGAATTTAGTCTTAAAAGCTACTTGGAAATATTTAATTAATATATTTTAAATTAATTAGTTGGAGAAATTCAAGTTAGAAGTCTTTTTGAATTAATGCAAGAGTTATCCCTTAAATTAAGGATATAAGATAGAGTTATACTTGAGTTGTAATTAGTTAACTCAGTTTACTAAGTTAAGTCTAGTTAAATTAGTTCCAAACTGTTTGAGGAACTAAAAGTGAGTTAACAGTCAGTTGATGCATGCATGCACTCAACTAGTGCTACTCCAGTTAACTGAGGATTCCCTCATCAGAAACTCATGCATGTATATTCTGAGAAAGACAGTTGAGATTAAAGTCAAGGACAATGTACTATCTATCAGCTGCATGTGTTTTCTTGTAAAGAAAACTCATGCATGCAGTCAAGGAATCATCCTTGAAGATTGTGTAGTTTTGGAGGTTTGATCATCCACTTGGTAAGATGGGAATCATCCCAAAGGAACAGCGCAAGGAAATAGGAGCTTGGAGGACAGAAAGGAAGGCTGGAGAGAAGCCAAGATTGCCTATGAGCATCTGTGAGGATTGTATTGAGAGCTAGCTAGCTGTGAGAGCTAAGGCTTTGTATAATTCCTATGTATTTCCACCGGTATGATAATACAATAGTGTGGGGTTTTTAGCTGAGGCTTTTCCCAAAGTATTCTCATGTGTATTGTGCATTGATTCTTCTTCTTCTAGTTATATTCTTCAGCTCGATCTTTAAGCTTCCACAAATTGATAGTAGCAGTAGGTTATAGTATTCTGCTTTGATTTATATTGCATTATTGGGTTAACCTACATAGATTTTCTACATTCTCTGATACCAATTGTTGGGAAAAATATTGAGAGGATGGTGGCATGAATCAATATTTTAAAAATTCACAATAATAATTTTATTTTTCTAAAAAGTATACGCGACTTCACTGAATCCAACTAGCGTATATATGCAACTGTTGTAAAACAAACTAACGTATGCTCAGTAAACTTGTAAAACAACTGTATCTTTATCTGTTAAACTTGAACCAGAATGTAATAGACTTATCAGGCATTTGATAAGCAGTAAACAGGTGCAGTAATAACATAATAAAATATCACACATAAGTGTTATGTTGAATTTTGCATCTACGAATAAATAAGACAAGGGACCTACTTGTTATCTTTCACTTTCCCTTTGTCTCCTTTGCTTGGCTCCCGTCACTCTTTCTCGAAATTAATCTACTCGACAAATACCCGCAATCATGAATAGAAGAAAAAAACCAATCAAAGAAATAGATATATCTACTATAAGAAAATGGAATCGAAATCATTTACACATATAATCATACATGAAGACAAGAATAAGGGAAAAGGTGTAAACATCTTTATTAAGTATAAGGAAGAATTACAACCATGTAGTCCAATCCATTATCACTCTTCCAGCTTGGGTTCCAACCAACATCACATCAATAGCACAGTACTCCGATAGCATAACAATACTTGCTTACAATCTCAATCCTCACACCAACAATATCTCCTTACAAATTCTCAAATTCCAGCCCCTGATCACTTAGATGAGTGCTCAATTTATAGGAAAATGGAGGAGGTTTGGTGATAAATGAGGGTATTGAATGGCCTTCCAAACTTAGAGTTAGTTTCCATGGAGGAAGGGATGAGAGGATAGGAGGTTACTTAACTCATTCCCTATCCAATTTCGAGATCATAGGAGATGATAAGTGTGGGAATCTTCTAGATGGCTCCAGAAGATAGGAATATTCCCATAACCCTATGATGATTTCGCTCAATCTCACCCAGCGCAAGTTAAAGTGGGCCTAAGTTCTCTAGAAAGCACCCTGACATGGGCCTACCTGCACTAAAGTGCACTTACCCCTGACCAAGGCTATGCTGGTCCCTCAAGGAGGCATTTCTGGAGG
Source organism: Pinus taeda (assembly GCA_000404065.3). Lineage (NCBI taxonomy): Eukaryota > Viridiplantae > Streptophyta > Pinopsida > Pinales > Pinaceae > Pinus > Pinus taeda. The sequence continues at coordinate 3,001 of APFE031257055.1, read as the reverse complement.
GCTTCATGCCAAGAAACTCTCAGGGAAGGAGGCATTCAAAGTGGTGACTTGTCTAGGGCATGTAGCAATTTAATTAGGGTTTGATGAGCCCTAATAGTACTAATCTAAATGATGGGAGTGATGTGCCCAAATGGATCTATAACAGCTACCCCCTAAAGCATGAAGTCAAAAATAGCAATGTCGAGTGATATGCTTTACGATGTGATGAGGAGGTTCCGAAGTGGATGGTGACCTGCATCGATTCCAATACATATATCATGATATTTTGTTTTTTTCACATGAATCGCTGAGGGAAGGCATACCCATGCTCATCATATAAACTTTCATTACAAGTACATAGACAGTCATCTACAGATATAGACCCATGATCGGATGAACATCAATGTAAAGCCATTGTATGGATGATTTGGTACTTTCATGAAATCGCAATGCGGACGGATGAAACTAGATCTGGGGTCTTTTATCTCGTTAAATCGTTCACTCAAGTACGAGTCTAACCATGTGAATATGTGATCTGAATTCAAACATGGGAAGACACCATCTGATTACCATCCAATGATGTAAGCCATTAACAGACGCGAGAAAAATCACCGATAATGATAATGATCCTCAAGGTACTGTAGTACATTCTGCATGGTGTGATTGGATGTTTTGATGTCAAACACCATACAAAGTCTTTCATTCAAAGGCCAGTGATTTCAACCTATTAGCAAAAGTGAGAAACCTGCCATTGATGTATGTAAGCCTCAAGGTACTGGAAGGGTGTTTCTAAGTCAACTTCTTGGATAATGTGCTGATGTCAAAAAGAAGTGACTCATCACAGGAGGGCCTTGATGTATCCCACATCAACGACACAAAACGAGTGTAATGATTTTGGAGATGGAATTTCACTGACGACACAAGGTTCAGGAATGGCAGTCATGAAAATGAAGGTTTATGAGTATTGCAAAGGATGAATTTTAACTAAGTGGCTTCTCTTGAACATGTCGACGACACTAAATGAATTGGCATAATTGACCCAAAACCAAAGTAATGGGTGCTATGATAGACCAAGGTATGATGACCATCAAGCAGATAAACCAACCCATGTAGTCACAATGATGAAGTGAAAGTGTCATGCTCAAGAGCGACCTACTGCCATAAAGTGGTTTACCCCTTTTCCCATTTTCCCTAGTCATTGTTGACCAGTACCTCTTTAACTTTTATCAAGATTGAGGAGGATAAAATATGCTTCTTGTATAATTTCACCCTTCAAGTGAATCCATCGCTATGTGATGTTTTAACGAGTCTAGTGAAGGTGAAACTCGGTCTTGCCATGATGGACAAGTTTGTCACTATTTGATGTTTTAACGAGTTTAACGACAATGATAACTCGGTCCTTTCCACGTTTAGAGAGTTTGGAAAGAGAAAAAAAGAAAACTCCACAAGTTCTTCTTCGTAGATTTGTCTCTCAAGTCTGAAAAAGCATAAAATAATACACGAGAGAATCAATTGACCATGTTCGATCAACATATTCCTTTTTCATAAATAATCTATCTCAGTCTAGAAAATGGTTAAACTTATACTAAGTAGATGTCGTTTACAATCCATTAACGAGCTAGAAAGGACAAGCGCTTTGCAATCTTTTCATGTTTTGAGAGTCTGAAAAGTGCTTAAAGAGGACTCCACTTAGAGTAATGAGTGGTGTCTAGGATAGAAACTAGTTCCGGTGATGTTGGAACTTCTCAAAACATGTTGATTTATGTGAAGAGGTTGGCTAATAAGACTACTCATTGCAACTATTCCTCAAAAAGGGTAAAACAACCAAGTGAAAGCATATGATCGGCCAAGTAGATAGTGATGATGCAAAGAGAAAAACCAAGGCTCATCTGACGGAAAAGGCTGATAGAATGGAAATCACGAGGGTTAAAATAGAAATGGGTTCTTTTTTACACAAGCTTGAATCATAGGGAACCATGCTTGGATTCAATTTCATCTTTACACAAGCTTGAAATGAAAAACTATGCTTGGATTTAGTTTCATTTTTACACAAGCTTGAACCCAAAAACTATGCTTGGATTCAGTTTCATTTTTACACAAGCTTGGACCAAAAAACTATGCTTGGATTCTATTTCATTTTTACACAAGCTTGAACTATGAAAAAATTATGCTTGATATTGGTTTACATGCCCCCAGCATGATGACTCGATTCTAGGTGCATGCCCCCCAAGCTTCGTTGCATTCACCTAAGTAGACTACTCATGGCTTTGAAGTGGATGGAATGAAGGTTCATTTACGAGATCAAGTGAAAGACTCGACTGGGATTTCACGAGATCTAATCAAAGACTCGACTTGGAACTTTGCTCCAAGGGACCTTGTTCATTTTTTTGTGAGCTTGACACAAGACAAGGAACTATGCTTAGATTCCTTATTTCATTTTTTAACAAGCTTGACACAAGACAAGGAACTATGCTCATATTCCTTGTTTCATTTTTTAACAATCTTAACACAAGACAAGGAACTATGCTTTGATTCCTTGTTTCATTTTTTAACAAGGTTGATGCAAAGCAAGGAACTATCCTCGTATTCCTTGTTTCATTTTTTAACGAGGTTGACACAAGAAAAGGAACTATCCTCATGGCCTTTGTTTCATTTTTTAATGAGGTTGAGACAAGACCAAGAACTATCCTCACATTCCTTGTTTCATTTTTTAATGAGGTTGACACAAGACCAAGAACTATCCTCATATTCCTTGTTTCATTTTTTAACGAGGTTGACACAAGACAAGGAACTGTGCTCATATGCCTTGTTTAATTTTTTAATTAGGTTGACATAAGACAAGGAACTGTCCTCATATTCCTTGTTTCATTTTTTAACGAGGTTGACACAAGACAAGGAACTATCCTCATATTCCTTGTTTCATTTTTTAATGAGGTTCACTGAAGACAAGGAAATGTCCTCATATTCCTTGATCATGACCCATAAGAGGTCATGACTTCCAAGAGGTTCTCATCAGATGGGA
>APFE031257054.1:0-15579 GCA_000404065.3 Pinus taeda | reverse complement strand
TTATCTATTGTGCATAGAAGAAATCGTTGAATTACTTTGAACTGTTTTTTCTAGGGTAGCTACCAAACCTAGAGGGCTAGTTGATCGAAAAGACACTAGTTTTCCCAGAAACAAGAAGGAGAAGGTTTCTCTTTCCGAGTCCAATTCTTCCCATGGTGGGAAGAAGTTTGACAAATCGAAAGTGTGATGCTTTCGTTGTCATGAGGTGGGCCATTTTGTTACAAATTGTCCACAGAAGAAATTCAAGAAGGGATCCGAGGAATGATCTGAAGGTGAGGCACTTGCTTCACAGTTCGCGTTGGATTTCGCACTCTTCACATGCATGGTTTCATCCATGGTGGGAAGTGGTTGGTTTCTTGATAGTGGAGCTTCTTTCCACATGACCGGTGATAAGAGTTTTTTCAGTTCTTTGGAGGAGAAAGATCTCTAGATACTCATAACGATGGGTAATGATGAAAAGTATAGTGTCACAAGTGTAGGCACAGTTATTTTTCAGAGGGAGCATGGAGCTCGCCTTACCTTGACCAATGTCAATTATGTACTAGGACTGAAGAGAAACTTGGTGTCGATTGTGATGCTGGAAGATAGAGGCTATGATATAGTCTTCAGTAAGGGAAAGGTTTTCCTTAGACACATCATCACTAGACAGGTGAAGCAGATCGGTTCATGGGTTAAGAACTTGTATGCTCTTGAGGTTCAAGATGCATGCAAAGCCTTGAGAGGGGGAGTATATTACCTCTCAACTTGCAATGCCAAAAGAAGTCTCAGACGATTGTGGAGGAGCCATGATTGGTGTAGCAACTTCAGGAAGTTGTGGAGCAGCCACAACAGGTGAAGCTAAGTGGAGATCGAGTAGAGACATATACTGATGCAGAGACCTCCAATAGGGGGAAACTTCGAGCCAGGTGGGCAAAGGGATCACATGCAGCCATACCCCGAGGTAGAGGGTGGGGCGATGTGGAGTGATCATCCTAAGGAGGAGGGGCAGGATCCTTGAGGTACCCAACCTCTTGGACGTGACGTTGCTACGGGAGCCTCGATGTGGAGTAGCAGGAATTAACTAATTGGGTAGAGACAAATGTGGATGGAGTGGTAGAGAGAGCTACAATGCAGGGAATCCCAGGACAAAACAGAGCATGCAGGCTACAGCAATGCAACAGGCACAAGCGTGTTACATAGTGCAGGGTAGCACAGAGAATGGTGCAATGGTGTGAGATGCATGGAGATGTTGCAATAGTGCAGAGGTCAGAGAGGGAGCACTTGTTAGCAATAGGTAGAGCTTCAGCATCAAAGTATGTTTCTAGCCCAACAGAGAGGTCAGTTTGGAGTTCTTTTGTTTCGAGAGTTGCAAGAGCAACCACACTTGGTAGATGTGTTGCATGCAGAACATTCCAGAGGTACAAGATCGGGTTCGAGAGGAAGCCTTTTTTGTTGAGAGGGAGTGTTGAAAATTGGCAAAGAATTTGCTAAAAATAGACGTGCTAAAAATAGCAGTTTGGGCATCAGTGCTGGATTGGGCAACTGGGAATGAAATATGGAAGTGCTAAAAATATAAGTTCTATTTTTAGCAGTGCAGTGTGGATTCCTATTTTAGTCAGTCCCTGGACTAGAAATAGGAAGTAAAATCTGAATTTGGTCTTAGCAGCTATTTGAATATTAATTAATTAATTCTACATGAGTTAATTAGTTAAGGAAATCAAACTTGAAGTCTTTGTGAGAACATGCAACAGTTTCTCCACTGATTGGGGAATGTGTCCTTGATTTGCTCCACTGATTGAGGAATTAAGGATGAGTTCTATTTTGAGAGGATCAGTTGACTTAGTTTAACTTAGTAAAGTCCAGTTAGATTAATTTAACAATTTGTTAAATTAATGAGATTCAGTTTGTTAATGCTTGCATGCATGTGACAACTAGTACTTTCAGATAACTAAGTATTCACTCATGGAAAGCAGATGCATGTCAGTTCAGACAGAGACCCAGTTGAGATCAAATGGAGGGACAGTGTACTATCAGTTGCTAGGATATTCCTAGTGAATATTCCTTGCATGTGGAAGGAATATTATTCCTTCTAGTACTACGTAGTTGGACCTGAGGTGACAACAGGTAGGATTTGGCCAATTCACACATGTTATGTAATTGGACCCCAATCAAAACTGTGCAAGGAAATAGGGGCTTGGAGGACTTGTGCAACCTATATATACAGGCCTAGGTAGTCCATGAGCTACATCATTAGAGTACAGAGAGAGCAGGATAGCTTTTGAGCTGATTCTTATTGTATGTTGTTGAGGATTTCCAGTTGATTGATAATGCAGAGATGGGGTTTTAGGCTGGTGCTTTTCCCGGATAAATTCTTCTTTGTTATATGTGATTGATTCCTTCTTATCAGTTATATGTGTTCATGCTTGATGTTGCTCATGTTTGATTAGCTTCCGCAAAGTTTATGGTAGATGTAGATCTAGTATTATGCTTTAGTACATTGCCCATATATCAGTTTGATTCTACAGGGACATTTTTTACATGAATTAGTGAGCTAGCTGATTTGTAGAGAAAATTCTAATTCATTTTCTGCACTTTAGGCTTTGAGAAGCCATGTGTCTCCAGAACACAGATTTTTGATATTTGATGTAATAGACATTTTGGCAAACTCTCTCCCCCTCTCTTTCTCTCTCGCTATATATATAATATATATGTATATATATATAATATATATATAATTATATATATAATATATATAGATATATATATTCCTATTTTACTTTTTGTATCTATTGTTCCTACTATGTGATGATTTTATTTTTACATGTGTCGCAGATGTCTATCTAATACATGATTTTCCAATGTGTCTGTTAATGTATTTAGATGTCTCGGAATATGTTGATAGGTTATGTAATCAAAATTTATTTCCAAGAGACAAACTCGTAAGTACATCCTTAAAATATTAGGGTTTCTAACAGAATAATGTATGTTTAACTATAATACAATGAGTTGTGAGTCAAGTTTAACAACTAACGCTCTAATACCATGAATGCCCCATTTGGAAAATGGTCCAATGGTGATAACTGGGTGTAAAGGAGTAGGTGGGGATCACTGTTTCTGGTTGTAAATCTAGCAAGAATGACATTTTTGGACTGCAAGAATGCAATATTTGAAAACAAAAATAATCGTCGGGAAGGATCTTTTGACAGGTAGCATATCCTAACATATGACCACCATAGGCTCTAGAGTGGCAATCATTCAAAGCTTTCTCAACTTCCTCGTGCATCAGACACCATCAAAGGAAAGAATCTACTACAAGTCAGTATAAGGTATCCCCAATAATGCGATAGGGTTGGGATTGGTACTGGATTTAGTGCCTCTCAGAGCGAGATAACTCTAATCGAAAGGTATGAGTTTGGAAATATATGATGATATCTCCATGCCACAAATCGTGGGTGCTAATAAGGAAGAGAGATTATCAAGAATAAGCTCAGCAGATTTGGTAGTCATGTTTGCCATGGGAAAGTCACAAATTAATTCAGCAAAAACAAGTGATTTATTTGACCTAACCTTGGTGAAATCTAAGTCAAACTCCTATAGGATGACAATCCATTTGGATTATTCCCCAAAAGAAACTGATGAGACAGAATATAGGTCATGTGGTTACAATCATATATCACTACAGTTTTGCGTAAGAGAATATAGTGACAAAAACGTTGGATATCATGAACTGCTTCCAATAAAAACTTTTCTACATGAGCATATCGAGTCTCATCATAAAAAATGTTATGACTCAAGTAATATATAACATGCTCATTTTCGTCATCATCATCCTAAACCAACACCATAATAATGGTATTGTCAGCTGTGGCCAAGTACATGAGATAATCACAATGATAATTCAGAGGATGCAACAAAGGGGCACCAATGAGTGTAACCTTTAAACCATGAAATGACTTCTGAGCAATGTCATCCGAAATGAATGGGAATAATTTCTTCAGAAGGTGAGTAAAACCACTGGGAAGCTCGACATAATTAGGGATGAAATGATGAATAAAGTTTTCCTTTCCCTGGAAACTCTGGAATTGATGTAAGGAAGATGGAGGTGGAAAATTGACAATGGCCTCCATCTTGAGAGGATCAATGTAGATGCCCTCTATGGAGACTACAAATCCTACGTGATGACCTGATTCGACGCAAAAGACACACTTATGAGGATTCAATGGAATATTATAATGTTGACAACGAAGGAAAATCACCCGAAGGTGAGCTGGGCGGTCTTGGCGTTTAGGCGAGTGTGCAGGGAAATTGTTAAGATATGGATGAACAGTATTTTTAATATCATGGAAGGCATAAGACATGACCCATTGTAAGTTTGCGCAAACATTTTTCACGCCAAAAGGAAGCTTTTTGTAGGAAAAATTCCCCCAAGGACAAATAAAGGATGTCTTGTGTTAATCGGAAGGAAGGATATTAACCTGATTATATCCAGAGAATCCATCCATGAAGGAGAAAATTTCACTCCTAACACAGTCATTGATAATCTGGTCAATGAAAGGAGTTGGGTAGTTTTCCTTAGATAGGCTCGACTAATATCTCAATAGTCAACATAGACTCATATAGTTCCATTTTCTTAGTTACCATAACAATGTTGGAGACACAATCTGTCAGTGGGATAGGATAAATAAAGCTAGCTTTTAGAAGTTTTTCAACTTCTCCCTTAATGGCAGATGCCTTCCTTGGGTGCACTGGACGAAGATGTTGTCGCACAAGTTTCACATCTAGATAGATGTTACACGATATTTTATGACACCTCCTATTCCATATCTCGAAGTGCCAAAACATTGAAAAATATGCAACATATCCATCATGATATACAAACCAAATTATCCCAAAAAAATCAAAGGAAAATTTCCCTAAATCTATTTTGAAGAAGGTTGACAAAAACCTATTTTTTAGGGCTAGCATGTTTTGCTACACTGTCTACCTATGCTAATGGTAGGTTGTTTTGTTACACCCTAGCATTGTGAGTGTAGGTTTTAATATGAAAACCTGTGTTGAACCTCTTCTGGTAAGTTTTCCCAAACTCGAGGAGAGGCTTCGTGAACTAGAACCTTCGAGAACGACAAGTTGGATATTGGTTGTTGTTGATATGGTTAAGCTCTCCCACTTAGACCTCTTGATCTTATCATCATGGCATTTTCCCTTGAGATGCAGACCTTTCTCCCTCTTTTGTGGATCCCTAACTCCCTCTCCCTTCCTATAAATCCACTCCCTTCCATCCCAAAATGGTTGGTCATTGATTGTTGCATCCCTATGCCAAGATTATGCTTACATGCTATCCATCCTAGCTTAGAGAAGGAGTCTTGAAGAGTCTTTGCTTGGAATTGGACATCCACCAAAAGGAGGTCTCCAAAATCAATACATAGGTTGTATGCTTCCATTTTTAGCTTATTAATATATACATCTGATGTTCACTTTCCATAATTGTGTAAATGCTTATTTTTTTAGCTTAATACTCCTTGATCTATTAAGTAGTTTATGTTTGATGTATTCCATATATGCTCTTGTGTCTTGCATCGCTCTTTAATCTTCCTTACAGGTACTCAGATGTAAAGAACAAGTAAGAAGTGAGCTTGGAAGCAAAGGATTCAAAGTCATCTCCAAAGGAATGAGAGATTAGCATCAGATCGAGGTAGGTCACCCTCTCTCTCTGCATTTTTTAAACATAATTTAGGAAAGTGTATGTTAGTTTGTTTAGTTTGTTGCTAGACCCACTCAGTCGGCTAGAGGGATTGCTGCTATCTACAGAGGGGATTTAGCTTCACAATGAAATGGTGACTCCACTGGGGAAACTATAGCCTCTTCATCCTCTTTTCTTATATCATCTCTTGATTAGTTTGATTGACCATCAAGTTCTCAATTAGTTTGTGTCTGTGTAGGTCTGCACAATCACTGATTGCTACATTAAAGCGCTAAGTCTGGTGTTTGTGGAAATGTTTTTATTTTTTGCCTTTTTCCACGCCCATCGTGCTTTTTGCTTTGACAGTCGTGCTTCCACTGCATTTTCCTTTGAAATAGTAGCGATGATCTCTTGTTTAGCACCAGTTTGGCCTTAACAATCGCGCTGACCTCAGAGATTGCCAAAAAAATTAGGGTTTCTTTGTTAAACTCTTGTGTGTCTGAACCCCTAAGGTCTTGTCTTGTCCTGTATTATTGGATCTATTTATGTTTTGTCTCATTATCTGATTTAATTAGAAAATTATTGTCTTTTTTAGCTTTCAAGTGTTTGAGTGAAATTGGATTTATTTTAGGGTTTATAGGTCATTTTATTGTCACTTTCCACTTGTAAGTGTCACAGAGTCTGTGGTTTGCTGATTGTCTAGGTTTGATTATCTGGTAAAATCATTCAAAACATTTTTTTGCATTAGTTTCAGTTTGTCTTTTGCAAAGCTGCTCTTCAATTGTATTAGGTCATCTTGCATTTGAGGTTCATCTTTGTTATTCATCAAGCATAGATTACATTGCTTGGTATACAAGCTAAAAATTGTATATTTGTTTATCTATTAAAAATTGTTGGGTGTGGAGCTTGATTATCTTCTTTATTCATAGGTATCACCACATTGGACCCCAGTTTGTAATGTGGCAGCAATGCCACCCGTAATATTTACACTGCAAGGGGGGTCCAGGGAGGCGACAATGATCTTTAGGATCCCCCCATAGTGGGGGATTGGGGGCAGCGCCCCCAAAGCTAAAATAGATGTAAAATTTCCTTGTAAAATGTTGTAATTTCATAGTCAATCTGGGTTGTTCATTAGGCAGAGATTTGACGGTAGAAGTTATGATTAATTTAGGGTTTTTTTTTCTAGAAGGCAACCCCTCACTATATATGAGGGAATTGTATTGTGTCTATGTAGATCTGTATTCTGAGTGAGGAAGAGAGAGGAGATTGTGTGAGAGCGAAGAGGCAATTACATCAGATCTACTGTAGGTTGTATCTCTTCGGTTTGCTAGATAATATAAAAGGAAGGACTGGTTGTTTCTCTATGGACGTAGCCCAAATTGGGTGAACCACGTATATCTATGTCTCTCTTGTTTTTATGTGTTTTTCTGTGTTTATATTTCTAACAATATATTTTATGTGTTCCATTTCTCTATAATATATAATTTATAAAAATAAATAAATGAAAAGGCAACCCCTTGGAGTCATCTTTAAGCTCTTTTTTGACTCTTGAAAAATGATAAGATTGTTGAGTACTTTTTGTTTCGAACTCGTTAAAGTAAATGAAATGGTGTCTACTCAGTATAATTTTAACCCTTTTCCAAAATGATATAGACTATTGTACGAAAAAGGAATACCCTAGTCTAACATGGACAATAAGTTCTCTTGGATTTTCTTCTACCTTTTCAGGTTCAAGAGATGATTTACAAAAGGGACCTTTCAAGTTTTCTTTTCCGATTCTTTTTAAAACTCTCTAAACATGAAGAAAATGTCAAATTTCATTTCGTTTCACTCATAAAACATACTTGTCACCATGATGAAACCGAGTTTCTCCTTCCTAGGACTCGTAAAACTTACTAGGATGGATTCATATGAAGGATGAACTTATATGGCAAGTATATGCTATCCCCTTCAAGATTGTGATAATATATATGTAGTACTCACTAGAAATGGTGGGGGAAAAGTGAAAGCAATCATCTCTTGTATTCTTTAAAGGTAGCATGTCTCTCTTAAACATGACACTCATCTATTGCTCGTTTCGGGTTTGGTATATCTTCATTTAGTCACTTTCCTTCCTGGGTTTGGGAAATCCATTTTGCGTCTCATCTGATTATAACATTTCATCAACATGACCTCTAATTCTATGTTGAGTCAAATGTTGTCAAACTCTGGATTCGTGTCACCAATATGTTCAAGAGAAGTCCTATATGTAGTTCTTTACCACTTATACATTGTCTGACTCTCTACCACAATCATGGATCACACTTATCTACTCTACTACGTTATTTTGTTTCATGTCGATGATGTGGGATTCATTATGTCCCTCATTTGATGAATCACTTCTTTTCGACTTTAACTCATTATCCAGGAAGGTGATCTAGAAACACCCTTCCAGTACCTTAGAGGGGATGGTGTTGTTCTCGTCCTTGCATTGACTTGTAAAGCATCTCAGCCGTCACTCCTTGTTTTGCCTTCATTCTTTAGGGGGAATCTGTTACACAGTATTTTTTCACACCTCCTATTCCATATTTTGAAGTGCCAAAAAAATTGACAATTGTGCATCATATCCATCATGATATACATACCAAAATCTCCCTAAAGAATCAAAGGAATACTACCCTGAATCTATTATGAATAAGGTCGACTAAAAGCCTAAATTTTAGGGCTAACGCGTTTTTCTACAATGCCTGTCCATGTTGATGGCAGGTTGCTCTATTATACCCCAGAATTTCCAGTGCGGATTTTGATATGAAAACCTGCATTGAACCTCTTCTAAAAGGTTTCAAAAACTAGAGGAGAAGATTGGTGCATTAGAACCTTCGAGAACAATGAGCTACATATTGGTTGTTGTTGATACGGTCGAGCTCTCCCATTTGGACCTCTTCATCTTATCATCATGGGCTTTCCCCTTGAGATGTGGATCTTCGTCCCTCTTTTGTGGATCCCTAACTCATTCTCCCTTCCTATAAATTACTCCCTTCCATCTCTAACTGGTTGGTCATTGATTGTTGCATCCCTATGCTGAAATTATGCTTACATGTTATCTATTGTCACTCACTGCTTCATCAGTCTTTAGTTGCTTAGAAAGTCAAATAAGCGTGATGTTTGATGCTAAAGTTTGGGCCGCAAAAGCTACCATAGCTTAATTGATCCCTCTTCATTTCCTAGTGCTCAGAAAGAGCTTTCCAATAGTATATGTAAGTCCAAAAATGGATTTCTGGAGAAAACGTTAAGGAATTTTGAAGTATACCTTGGAAAAGCCCAACGAACCAAGAAAATGACTAAGTGTGGAGACAAATCGCAATCTGAGGTCCGACGGGCTGATCGAAATCGCAAATCAGATATCGGCGAAGGTCGGCAGGAAAGGAACAAGGGTGGAATGAAAAGTAGTGATCCGCCGATCGTCGATATCACATATCAGAAGGATCCTTGGGGAACAAAAATAAGGTTATCAACATATCACAATCCTAAACACTAATATCACGTCCCTCATCCCACAAATCCAGCAGCCCCTTAGTTACAACGTACTCCAAACCATGCAAGGGCTAATTTGTGATATATTTTTGCACCGCCAAGAAAGGGATAAAAAGAGCTAACAAAGGAAATAAGGAAAAAACCAAGGCGGGTGACCAATTTTTCTCTCCTCCACGTAGCATCGACGATCAGCTATCAGCAAAGTCTCAGGTTTCACACTTAAGGATTATCAATGGTCCTAGTGTTGAAGGCTGATATCACAGTCCCGCAATATTGGTGATCAATGGATCTGCATGGTTCACAGTTCAAAAGACTCACCAACCACCGATCATACATTAAAGTAGTGAGTCGCTGGGGGGCTGAGAAAACAAAATACAAAGGGAATGGATGAAAAACAAGGGTTGGGACACCCCTTACTCTCTTCTCCATGGGGCCATGTGGTAGCCTTTGATTGGTCCTCTGAGTTGACAGGGAAACTAACGTCAGTAGTGATGTGGTAGTACAGTTGATGACATGGCAAAGGACACATGTCACATGGTTTCAGTGTTTTCGAGGTTAACAAGGGGCCGTTTCCAAGTGCCATGTGTCCCCATTCATAGGGTGACATGTGGTAGTGATGACATCACCACGTGGACCAGCGATTGCAGTGATTAAGGAGAAAAATCTTAATACAATGGTGTTGAGAAATTGCGATATGTGAGAATTCCCTTCCGGATGCGATAAAGTATTATGGTAAGGTCTATAAGGACCTTGTGTCCAGACAATTAGTCTGATCCAATGAAAAGGGTAAGGGGCCTTCTCCTCTAGTAGGTGATTGTGACATGCGTGCACTCCCCCCCAGTTGCGATAGAGTATTATACCATGGTCTCTATGGACCTTGCATCCAGATTGTCAGCCTACCCCAAGGAAAAGGGTAAAGCAAGGTTTAGAGCGCTGATACGCGGGATTTGTGATAACAAAGGAAAAGGCCCCAGATGCAACATTTCATAAGCCACATTTCATAAATGTTTCACATCTAAGAGATCGATCAATGTGATGTAAGAGGAAAATAAAATTAAAATTGTAAAGGAAAAGGCCCCCCACACGGCTACTTAAAGCCTTGGCGCTCAAAATACTAAACCCCTAGTCCTAGCCCCGAGTTATATTGAGGAATGTCACATAAGGGGCTATGATAAAGGGGGGAAAGGGGAAATTAAAAATGCTCGCATGTTGATCTATTTTTAATGTTAAAGGACCACGATCGTGTTGCGCAGAGAGCACTATCACATAGATTTAAATTAGCAGATGGGTTGACAGCTAAGGACTTTAATGGATCATGGTGCAGTTGCAGAACATTATAGGGGGAACTTAGGAAGACTTAATGGCATGGCATGGTGCTCCATTCCCTCTACACAGACACCAATCGCTTGGACACACGCCTTTCCCACTCCACTGCATATTCCACCAAACAGGTCACTTGGGCAGTTAAGGCATAATTAATAGAAACCGACCGAGCAACTATGAACTGCCTCAAGTTGCCGAAAAGAAGCCTAATGATAGTAGGGACATGGATCTATCCAAGGCCTCCGTTGAAGCAGCAAGGGGACACCTCCTCTTTCCTCTCTCGATTTTCTTTCTCTGTGTATTTATTTTTGCATTTTTTCCAAGAAAGTGTTTTGATCCCTGTTGTAATCTTTATGTAGGTGGTAGCAGAGCCTTACAGAGCTGATACAACTAGTCTAGCATGATAGCTGGGGCTAGAGCTTAGTTATTTTGATTGTAACTCAAAGCTCTTCCCCTCTTCTTATGAATAGAGAGATGAAATCTTTAACAAGGGTTCTGGATATTCTGACCTGCGAGGGCTAAACTTTATGATGCCATTTTGATTCTAATTTGCTTGTTCATGGGGATTTCACTAATATCATTGTTGAATGTATGAACTAGTTATTGGAACCTTTGAGCTAAATGGTATTTCCTATTGATTCCTAACATGATTAATGTGCATTAAGTTTTCCCTTAACCTCATTTCATAAGTTGTTTTTCCTTCTCTGAAATAGTGTAATGAGATATTTGGTTTCTCCTTAATTCATGGATTTACCCTGGCTTCTAAATAGAGAATAGTGCTTCTGTGTATTACAAATTTACTTGGTTTTTTATATCTTGTAGTTCTTTTATGAGCACAACCTTTCTCACACTATTTGGTGATAGAGGTACCCACGTCATAGGCTTGAAACCTCAATAAGTTCTGCAATGTTTCTATCACTCCATCTCCTCCCTCTTTCATATTTCTATTGGAAAACCGTGGTTTAGGATTTTTTGTTGTTTACAACCCTATCCATCAGAGTCCAATTCTAATGGAACACTATTGTTTAGGATTCTTTTTGTTTACAACCCTATCCATCAGAGTCCACCCAACATTTGGATCCATGAGTTGGCTTGAATCTACATCTTTGAAAGCTAATTGAACCAAGCCCCTCCTATTAACTTTTACGTGACAATTGGAGTGCCGCAAACCCCTCACATATAACCTTACAAGCACTTCTTTATTTAAGATGTCCTAGGCACTAGGCTACAATCAACCCATAGGTTGTCTCTAGGAAGCTTTCCTTGCCTCCTACTGTACTTGTGTTGCAAGTGCAAGATTTAGCCACCACATCGTTCTAGCACCGTTGCCGGGGAACGAATTAGAATATTTTTCCTTGGGTACAAATTTTTTTTACATTCCCTCTGTTAGGTGAGTAAGGGAAGTGTGGGTTGAAGATCTCTCACCTTGGCGACTCGACTAATTAATTTTATGGTAAACATCCTGGCAACTCCACTATTTGAATATTAATTGTAAACTCTATAGCTACTACATTTGTCAAGAAATGGGAGAGACGATGGAAGAGAAGGTTAGATTAATAAAGAACTCCCTATATAGACTAATGGAACTTGAGTTAGAGATTAGAGGCCTTCGAGGACAGCATTCCCCTTCCTCTGACAAAGAACAAGAAGCTAGGATGCATGAAGAAGAGGAAGATGAGTTTGATGTAATGCTAAATGATGATGATATGGATGATTGCTGCAGGCAGTTCTCGAATTTCATGATGGCTCGATTGCACAAGAGAATTTCTCTTCGGTTATCCACAATTACATGAATGGGACGTGACCAAAATGAAGGCACTTCCTTCGAGGAGCCTCCCAGGCTAGCTGACAAGGGAAATGGACTTCTAGATACAAATGGCATTAAACTTGAAGTCCTCAAAAAAGAGAAGTCACCCTCCCCTTCTTAGCTCATCTGTGAAGAAGCCAAACAGACAAGTGGTGTTTCTGGCTGCCATGACCAAAAAGAGATCGGTCAGTAGACTGTATGTGAAGAAGAGGCTACTACTAACATTCATTTTCTATTCTAGGACCCTGTGGCTGAGTACATAAGCATATTCTTCAATCACCACCAAAGGTCATTTCATGAGCATGTATCAGGTTTCATATTTGCATATTTTTCATGTTGCATGTCTGTTCTAATTTTTCTTTTTCAGTGATATGAAGGCATGTGATCCAGTAATCTTATGTTGGCTTGGCTCTATTGGAGAGTTGAACATACTTAGTTGAATTAAGTATTGTGCACAAATAGAATTGTACATAAATAAGTGCAACCACTAAGAATTTACTTTTCAATTGTTAGAATTTTTATTTTCTAACATTTTAGATTTTGGAGGAAAGTCCCATGGAGATTTTGTTGATTCCAAAGTTCATATATTACTAACTCCATGCCGAATGGTGAAGGATCTGTTTTGTAGGTTCTCAGCACCTTGCTAGTAAGGCACTGTCACCGGTAGGATCCAATTTTGTTACTCACTGCTTCATCAATCTTCAGTTGCTTAAAATGTCAAATAGTAGTGGTGTTTGATGCTAAATTTTGGGCCATAGAAGCTATCATAACTTAATCAATCCCTCTTGATTTCCTAGTGCTGAAAAAAAGATTTATAATGGTATATGGAAGTCCAAAAATGAACTCTTGGAGTAGAAGTCAAGGCATTTTGATGTCTATCTTGGAAAAGCCTAGCAGACCATGAAAATGACAAAGTGTGGAGACAAATTGCAATCAGAGGTCCGAGGGGCCGATCACAAGCATAAATTGGATATAAGAGGAGGTCAGTAGGGAAGGAATGATGATGGAATGAAAAGTAGTGATCTAATGCTCACGATATTGCATATTGGTAGGATCCTTGTGGCACACAACTAAGGTTATTGTCATATCACAACCCCGAAGGCCGATATCGCATCCCGCATCTGGCAGATCCAGTAGTTCCTTAGTTACAGCATACTCCAAACCATGCGGGTCTGATTTTTGATATATTGCTGCACTGCCGGGAAAGGGCTAAAAAGAGCTAACAAAGGAAAGCAGGAAAAAACCAAAGTGAGTGGCCCCATTTATCTCTCCTACATGTGGCATCGGTGATCGGCTATTGGCAGAGTCTCAGGGCTCACACTTAAGGATTATTGGCGGTCTTAGAGACGAAGGTTGATATCGTAGTCCCCCAATCTGACGATATCGATGATCAGCGGATCGGCACAATTCACAGTTAAAAAGACTCGCCAACCACCGATCATGCGATAAAGTGGTGCGCCATTGCGGGGGGCAAGAAAACCAAATACGAAGGAAATGGTTGAAAAAACAAGCATTTTGCCTCCCCTTTCTCTCCCCTCTAAGGAGCCATGTGGTGGCCTCTAATTGGTCCTCTAAGCTAATAGCACATCTGATGTTAGTAGTGATGTGGTATTACAGTTGATGATGTGGCATAGGACACATGTCAACCAGTTTTATTTTTTTCGGGGTTGACATGGGGCCATTTCTGGGTGCCACATGTCACCACTCACAAGGTGACATGTTGCAATGATGACAACACCCCGTGGATCGACGATCAAAGTGACTAAGGGGAAAATATTAATACATTGGTGCTGAGCGATTGCGATAAGCGAGACATCCCTTCTAGATGTGATAAAGTATTATGGTAGGGTCTATAAGGACCTCGTGTCTGGATTATAGGCCCACTCTAAAGAAAATGGTAAGGAGCCTTCCCCTCCAGCAAGCGATTGCAATATGCAGGCTCTTCCTCCCCTCTGAATTTGATAAAGTATTACGTTGTGGTCTATATGGAGCTCACGTCCATACCATTGGCCTGCCCCAAGGAAAAGGGTAAAGCAAGGTTTAAAGCGCCAATATGTGGGATTTGCGATAACAAAGGAAAAGGCCCCAAATACAATATTTCATAAGCCACATTTCATAAATTTTTCGCATACGGGAGATCGGCCGATGCGGTGTAAGAGGAAAATGGAGGAAAATTTGAATTATAAAGGAAAAGGTCCCCTGCACGGCTTCTCAAAAGACTAAACCCCTGGTCGCATCCCCTGGTTATATTGAGGAACGTCACACAAGGGGATATGATAAAGGGGGCTAAAGGGGAAATTAAAAAGACCTGCCTGTTCGTTTTTTTAATGTTAAAGGCCCACGGCCGTGTTGCGTAGAGAGCGTTGTCACAAAGATTTAAATGGGTGGATGGGCCAGCATCTAAGGAATTTAATGGAGCATGGCGCAGCTGCAAAGCAGTATGGGGGAAACTCAAGAAGAATTAATGGAATGTCATGGTACTCCATCCCTCTACATAGAAAATGACCGCTTGGACACATTCCTTTCGCACTCCGCTCCTTACTCCACCGAATAGGTCACTTAGACAATTAAGGCATAATTGACAAAAACCAACTGAGGAGAAGTGAATTGCCTCAAGCAGCTGAAAAGAAGCCTGATGATGACAAGGATGTGGCTCTATCCAAGGCCTCCACTGAAGCACAAGGGGATGCCTCCTCTTTCCTCTCTCAATTTCCTTTCTCTATGCATTTTTTCTCCATTTTTTCCAAGAAAGGGATTCAATCCCTATTGTAATATCTAGGTATGTGGTAGTAGAGACTTACAGAGTCGAGACTTCTAGTCTAGCATGACAATTGGGGCTCAAGCTTAGATATTTTGATTGTAATTCAAAGCTCTCCCCCTCTTCTTATAAATAGGGTGATGAAATCTCTAACAAGGGTTTTGGATATTCTGACCCGTGAGGGCTAAACTCTGTGATGCCATTTTGGTTCTAATTTTTTTATTCATGGGGGTTTCACTGATCATTGTTGAATGTATGGACTAGTTATTGGACCTTTTGAGTTAAATGGTATTTTCCTGTTGATTCCTAACATGATGAATGTGCAATAAGTTTTCCCTTTTGTAACCTCATTTCATAAGATGTTTTTCCTTCTCTCAAATAGTGTAATGAGATTGTTGGTTTCTCCTTGGTTCATGGATTTACCCTAGCTACTAAACAGAGAATAGTGCCTATTTGTATTACAGATTTACTTGGTTTTTTAATAGCCTATAGTACTTGTATGAGCATAGCCTTTCTCAC
>APFE031257045.1:0-11854 GCA_000404065.3 Pinus taeda | reverse complement strand
CTTGGTCTTTGCAATGCCAGGGTCCTTTCTATTCTCCATCTGGTTGCTCGTGCTATGAGACCCTTCGTCGGCGTTTTCATTTTGTTTGTGAACCCTAAGTCTTTTGTAATCTGTATGTTTACTCAAGTCTATATGGTAACCCGAATGTGGGGTTTCTTCTTCTGTTAAGGTTGTCTGTCGCTTTAGGCAGTTACTGACTCGAGAACCCGAGTACGGGATTTCTCCTTCTGTTCAAACTATCGGTGGCTTTATGTAATTAATGGAACCTTTTTAATTATACATGTATATATCGTTTAATTTGCACCATATTGTGAGGCATGCAGTTATTTGCACCGGCTCGAACCTTTTATTTGGCATTGTCCTGTATTCTCCTGTTTTATTAATTCTTGGATAGTTTGGTTGAATGATTATCCCGTAAGGTTCTACTGTGTTTAATATTCACTGCTTGGAATTACCGGGGTATTTTTGTACCGAGAAGATTGACTCTGAGCGTGGTCATTCTGAACATGAATGTCGGTTTATTATAGTTGAATGTTCGTCCAATTCTCAGATGGTTTTCCTTTCACAAACTGTTCAGTAAATTTATCGTTTCGGATCTATATATATATTTTATCTCCATACTTCCTCTCTTAAGAAAAAATGTCTGCGGTTCCAGGTTTAATATGCATCTATTCTCTGGTTCCATCTACGGGTTATTCATATGCAAACGAATGTTTAAGATTCTCTGTTACTATATATATGTGTTCACAGGTGGTTTCTTTATTTCAATCTGTTTTCTTTGTGTTTGTACCACATCTGGTTTAGCTGCCATGTTTTGTCGTGGGAGCGCGGGACGCGCTAGAGCTAACCAGCTTCTCGGTTCAAGTTGCTATATATGTTTATGTGTTCCTGTAGTCATATAGGACCCAGTTCCTATTTACTTAGTTTTCTATTGCCGCGTCATAATACTGTTTATTCTTTTTCCTGGTTGTATTTTACATTTATCCATAGTACTGTAATTTCGACAGTTTATTTCGATGTAATGCGGGTATGCTCAGATATCTTCTGAGTTTATTTGATAGTTATCTGGACCGAGGGTTATCCTACAGCTCTACCCAACGGCTATCTAATTGGCTCATTCAGTTCCATTATGCAATTATATATTTCTTTTCATTGCTAGCAATAGTCATACAAGTTTGTAACTAATTGTATGAACAGTTATTTGTAACCTACGGCGATGTACCTTGAAACCCTCACTTACAGATACTAATATTCTGCAAGGATTACTATGGGGTCCTATTTACAGTTATTAATATTCTGTACAAAATTCTATGAAATCTCATTACAGTAAATAATACCCTGTATAGATTTACTAAGAAATCTCATTACAGTAAATAATACCCTGTACAGATTTACTAAGAAATCTCATTACAATAAATAATACCCTGTACAGATTTACTAAGAAATCTCATTACAGTAAATAATACCCTGCATAAATTAACTATGAAATCTCATTATTTACTGTAGGCATAAGGTACATACCTGTACTAAGCTGGCTTTTAATTCCTGATACCCTCCAACCTGGAGGAACTCGTTTAAAGCTTGCTATCCTCCCAACCACGAGATCAGTCACTCAGACCTGATTCTCTCCCCCAAGCTCTCTTGCAGGCCACTGCCTTAGCAAGGTGATGCACGCTAACAGCGATGCGAAGTAACGCACAGTAGTGCTGGTACCATCTGGTCCTCACCAGACATGGTACTCCTTCCTTCGTTCTACCTCTTTCTTCTGCTCTCCCTGTCTGTTCCTTAACAGCCCAGGTCCCACCTCTTTTCCCAATTCTATGGAAAGAAAACTAGTTAGGGCTTCCCTTTTTTGTTGGCAACTGTTTCTTTTAATTAAACAAGCAGAAGTAAAATAATTCCTCTCATAAGGTCATTTACAATATTATTTAATTCATCCTTTGAACTAATAACATTTTCACAAAATTAATTTAAAGTAATAATTCCAGTCTCCATATTTACTCAACATGGTAATTTAGAAAATTATTCATATCAATGTTTGGGTCATTACATATAGCCTTTGAACAAAATGATTGTTCTCTGCACCACTGTAAATACAATAATATAAAATTCCGAAAGCTATGAAAAGAGTGGATTCATCAATAGGAACTTCGAAATATTCTGAGAGAAAGTATATAAAAGTTAATACGCATAAAGACAGTCTTGTAGCCAATATTTGATGAGAACCAACAGAATTCTCTTAAGCTAATCGATTTAAGGATGACCATTATATATTCCTGCGGGGAGTTGGAGGATATGGATTTCGTTTGCAGCTATGGAAGTTGTCATTTTCATTGAACTAATGCTGCTGTACAATTCTCTGAGTTGTCGTAATTTACACAGATTCATGCGCCATTTCTTTGGATATGGTATCTGATTTCTACAGTATTCAACAACCAATACAGAAAAATATATGACGATGTCTCATAAAACGCTCAGTTTTGCGGGGTGTGCCATGTGAATTCGCCAACTTCATTGAAAATGTTGAAATATTAATAATTTCATGCGCATTTAATTCCAAAAAACCCGTTGTTTTATATGGCACCACCTTTCAAGCTGACTGTTATTTTGTGGGAAGGCTCCGAACACACCGACTAGTTGAAGCGTGTCCATAGTACGGTTCCAAAACCACCATTTTCCCCGCCGGCAATGTCCATAGTACGGTTCCAAAACCACCATTTCCCCGGACGGCAATGCTCGTGCGATTTTGACTTTCGGGGATTCCGTCCGATTAAATCAACGAACCTGCACCATTTAAACTTGACTTGAAGTAATTTTTGGTTGACCCCAGGTTTGTCAGTGAAAGAATGAAAAATTAGTTTCTCACTATGCTGAAGTAATAAATGAATTTATTATTATAAGTAAGTTTTGATAAAGTTTTTAAGTTTTATTGATGGGAAGTATGGACATAGAAAAATGTTTTTTAATTTAAGGATGTAATTCTTGTTTTACGGACAAGAAAAGGTAAAAGTCAAATGTTTTATTTTGTTTTTTTAACATATGCAACGTAATATTTTTTTTGTTCTGGAGTTTGGAATGCGTAGCAGTGCTAGAGTGAATGAAAATTTTCTTTGGTGAATGTAAAGAACATTTTTACACTACAATGTAAAATTTTGTGGAGACACAGATTATGAAAAATGTTTTGTTGGCATAGAAAAATGTTTTTATTTTAATGCTTTTTTTATTTACGGATGTAATTCTTGTTTTACGGCACAACAAAAGGTAAAAGTCATATGTTTTGTTTTGTTTTTTTAACATATGCAATGTAATGTTTTTTTTGTTAGAGTTCGCAGTACTAGAGTGAATGAAATTTTTCTTTGGTGAATCTAAAGAAAATTTTTACACGGCAATGTAAAATTTTCTGGAGACAAGATTATGAAAAATGTTTTGTTTTGTTCGTTGAAATAACGAATGTAAAAACACAGTAGCATATGTAAAAGATTTGCGCGCAGTGAATGTAAGTGATTTTTACTTAAACACATTGGTGTAAAAATTTGTAGCTGAGATAGAGTAATTTTTTTTTGTATGGAACTGGAAGTTGTTGGTGAATCCCTCTGAGAGAGAGAGGAAGAATTTGTAACAGGTTTTTTTATTAATGAATACATAGTGTTTCCATGTGTGTTGAAAACTCTATCTGCTCAAAAATTTAGCTTCGGTGTGTTAAGATCTTGTGGAGAAAACAAAGCATTGTTCTCTGTTATTTTGTATTTGAAATTACCAAAAATTTCCAACATTGTATTAGAGCTTGTCCAATCTCTTTGAAGGCGTCAAAGAAGCATAAGGAATGATTGCTTTTTTTCTACAGCAGCTTCTCCAGCAGTGTAAAGACTCAGTGAAAAGAATCCAAGGTATTTCTCAAAGTTTTTTTTGTGTTGCTTTTGAAGAGCGGGAGTTGTTTTAAATACATAGTGAAGGATTTAGAAGCATAGTTAAGAGTGCAAGAATGGCTAGCACCAGCACTAGCATGGGTATCTGTAATACCCAGCTCCCACAATTTAATGGGAAAAACTATGACTATTGAGCAATAACCATGAGAGCCCTGTTTGCCTCACAAGATTTATGGGAAATTGTTGAGGATGGATTTGAAAAACTAGCAGATGAAAATGAGTTTAATAATTTAATACAGAAAGAGAAATAAAGGTTGAAGAGCTATAAGAAGAAGGATTCTAAAGCCCTCCTCTTTTTATATCAAGCAGTGCATGAGAGTGTGTTTCCAAGGATAGAAGCAACCAAGACATCCAAAGAAGCATGGAAAACTCTCAAGACAGCCTATCAAGGCATGGAGAAAGTGAAGACAGCAAAACTACAGTTGCTGAGGAGAGATTTTGAGAATTTATGCATGAAAGAGTTAGACACTATTGACTCATTCTTCATACATGTGATTGGTCTGATCACACAAATAAGGTCTCATGGAGAGATTATTGAAGAAGTAAGGATTGTGGAGAAACTATTGAGAGTCTTACCCTCAAAGTTCGATGTGATTGTCACCACCATAGAAGAGACAAAGGATCTCACAAATTTCTCAGTTGATGAACTACATGCATCACTGATAACACATGAGCAGAGATTGAGTAGGAATGAAAATTCATCTCTAGAACTTGCCTTCAAGAGCCAGATGTTTTTTGGAAGAGGAAGAGGTGAAGGCAGAGGAAACAAGAGAGGAAGAGGAAGAAGCCAAAACAGAGGTAGAAGAAACAGTCTAGTAAACACTCAAGGAAGAGGCAGCAATCCAAATCAGAACCAAGGCCAAGGCAGCAGTCAACAAAATGGACAACATCATGCTCAAGGAAAAAGGTATGAAAAATCCAATGTCCAATGTTATTATTATAAAAAATATGGGCATTATGCAAATGAATGTAGAAAGAAACAACATGATATGAGTAATAGAATTAGTGAAAATTTCACTAGAGAAAATATCAGCCAAGATAATGTGTTGTTAACTTGTAATATGGCTGAAACAAAGAGTGAAGATATATGGTTTCTAGACTTCGGTTGCAGTAACCATATGACAGGAAGCATAGCATTGTTTTCTAAGTTAGATCAGAGTGTCAAGTCACAAGTCACACTTGGGACTGATAGTAAAGTTTCTGTTATGGGAAAAGGAGAAGTAAAAATCTTTAGAAAGAAAGGTGAAAAGAAAACCATAGCAGATGTCTATTATGTTCCTGGAATGAAGTGTAACCTCTTGAGTATTGGACAGCTTGTTCAAAAGGGGTACAATGTTTTCTTTGAGAATGATGTATACACCATCATAGATAGAGCACCCAACAAACGATGTATTGCTGAATTAAGGATGACAAGGAACAGGATGTTTCCTCTCAGGATAAAAGCAGTTTTGAAAAATGGGGTAGAAATTGCAGCAATGACACAAGAGGATTTCTAAAGCGAACCAAAGGATGAAAATTGGTTGTGGCACTTGAGATTTGGACATCTGAAATTTGGAGGTCTTAACTTGTTGAGTAGAAAAGGAATGGTAAGAGGATTATGATTGATAGAGAAAACAGACAGCCTTTGTGAAGGTTGTATCTTGAGGAAACAACACAGAGAAAGTTTTCCATCAGGGGAAAGCATAAGGTCAAAAGCATCCTCAGAAATTGTCCACTCAGATTTATGTGGACCGATGCAAGCTCCATCACTAACAGGCAACCAATATATTTTAACATTCATTGATGATTTTACTAGAAAAACTTTGGTATATTTTTTGAAGAACAAAAGTGAAGTGTTTGAAAAATTTCGAAATTTCAAAGCACTTGTAGAAAACCAAAGTGGGCTGCACATCAAAGTTCTAAGAACTGATAGAGGATTTGAGTATATCTCCAAAGAATTTCTACGTTTTTGCAGAGAAAATGGAATTTACAAACAATTTACCACAAGGTACACTCCGCAACAAAATGGAGTTGTTGAAAGGAAGAATAGAACAATCATGGATATCGCAAGGAGTATGTTAAAGGCAAAGCATTTGCCAAATGATTATTGGGCTGAAGCTGTACATTGTGTAGCATATATTTTAAATAGATGCCCTACAAAAGCAGTCATGAATAGAGTGCCGGAAGAAGAATGGAGTGGGAGAAAGCAAGGAGTCACCCACATGAAAGTTTTTGGATGTGTGGCTTATGCACACATTCCAGATCAGCTAAGGAAGAAGTTGGATAGCAAAGGGGAGACATATATTTTCATTAGATACAGTGAGGAATCCAAAGCTTACAGGTTGTATATCCCATCTACCAAGAAGTTTTTTGTGAGCAGAGATGTTCAGTTCATTGGGGAGGAAGTTTGGGATGGAAGCATAGAGAAAACAGTGAATGTTAAAAAATGTTTGTCTCATGATAAAGATGATGAGGAGATGGCTGAAACACATCCCCAAACAACAGCACCAACACAAGGGCAGCAAGGGACACCCTTGAGGAGAAAGGAAAGTGCTTCTCCAAGCACACCACAAGGAGGAAATTCAAGTGCATCTTCAAGCACTTGTACATCAAATGAAAGAGGTAAGAACTTCAAAAATTTAAGTGACATTTATGATGAAGGTATGAATTCTTTGCTTGCTCTATATTGTCATGTTGAGGATCCTATTAATTTCGAAGATGCAATTAAAGATAGGAAATGGATAAAAGCTATGGATGAGGAGATCAATGCCATAGAAAGAAACAAGACATGGGATTTGGTTGAGCTACCAAAAGGAAAAGAAGTCATTGGAGTTAAATGGGTTTACAAGACCAAGAGTAATGCTGAAGGCAAAATAGAAAGACAAAGCAAGGCTTGTTGTCAAAGGATATAAGCAGCAATATTTCCAAGAATAGAAACCATGAGAGCAGTGTTGTCCATAGCAGCACAAAACAAGTGGAAAGTTTACCAAATGGACGTGAAGTCAGCATTCCTAAATGGTGTGTTAATAGAAGAGGTTTACATTGAACAACCTCCAGGCTATGAAAAGAAAGGCCAAGAGCACAAAGTGTGCAGATTGAAGAAAGCTCTTTATGGGATGAAGCAAGCACCAAGAGCATGGTACATCATGATAGATTCCTATCTACTGGAAAATGGATTTGAAAAATGTGAGGGAGAACCCACCCTCTACATCAAAGAAAATGATGATAAAATACTAATTGTTGTGTTATATGTTAATGATGTTATTTTCACAGGTAATGATGATTGCCTTATTGAAAATTTCAAAATAGTAATGAAAGAAGAATTTGAAATGACTAACATGGGTTTGCTGAGATACTTCCTAGGAATAAAAATAGAAAAAAGTGGAAATCGAATTTTTATCTCACAAGAGAAATATGCCAATGAAGTGTTAGAAAGATTCAATATGCAGGACATCAAGGTAGCAATCACTCCCACAGTGATGGCATTAAAACTCAGCAAAGAAGACATCAGCGAGGATTTTGATCCTAGTTTGTACAAGAGTATAGTTGGCAGCTTTATGTATTTAACTGCAATTAGGTCGGATATAATGCATGTTGTTAGTTTAATTTCCAGATTCATGGAAAGGCCAAAAGAAGCACATTGACAGGCAGCAAAAAGAATTATGAGGTATGTTAAAGGTACTAAAAAGTTTGGCATGTTATATATTGCTTCAGAATGTTCAGATCTAATTGGATACACTGATAGTGATTGGGCTCGAAGTGTAGATGATTGGAAAAGCACATCCAGTTATGTTTTTCACATGGATTCATGAGCCATTTCATGGGCTTTTAAGAAACAGTCTATTGTAGCATTGTCTACAGCAGAGGCTGAATATGTGGCAGCTACAGCAGCAGCATGCCAAGCAGTTTGGATGGGAAGGATGTTAAGGAGTTTAGGCCAAGAGCAGGCAAAAGGAACAGTTATTTTTTGTGACAATAGCTCAGCTATTGCATTATCCAAGAATTCTGTGTTTCATAGGAGAACGAAACACATTGACACAAAGTTTCATTACATCAGAGAATTGGTGAACAGTGGAGAAATTGTTTTACAACATTGCAGAACTCAATAGCAGTTTGTAGACATTTTGACCAAACCATTGGGACAAAAAAGTTTTGAATTTTTGAGAAAATGTCTGGATATGACTAATAACCCAGCAGTTGAAATTAAAGGGGAGTGTTGAAATATTAATAATTTCAACTGCGCATTTAATTCCAGAAAACCACTTGTTTTATATCGCACCACCTTTCACGTTGAGTGGTATTTTGTGGGGAGGCTCCAAACACACTGACTAGTTGACACGTGTCCACAGTATGGTTTCAAAACCACCATTTCCCCGACCAGCAATGTTCGTGCAATTTTGACCTCCGGGGGATTGCCGTCAACCGTCCAATTAAATCAATGGACCTACACCATTTAAACTTGAGGTGAAGTAATTTTTGGTTAACCGCGAGGTTTGTTAGTGAAAGGACTATAAATTAATTTCTCAGCATGCTAAAGTAATAAATGAATTTATTACGATAGGTAACTTTTGGTAAAGACTAAGTTTTTATTCACTCGAAGTATGGGCATAGATAAATGTTTTTAATTTTAATGTTTTCTTAATTACGGATGTAATTTGTTTTACGGGACAAGAAAAAGTAAAATTCATATGTTTTGTTTTGTTTTTTTAACATATGCAATGTAATGTTTTTTTTAGTTCTCGAGTTTGGAATTCGCAGCAGGGCTAGAGTGAATGAAATTTTTCTTTGGTGAAAATAAAGAAATATTTTACAAGGTAGTGTAAAATGTGAATGAAATTTTTCTTTCCTGAATGTAAAGAAAATTGCTAGAGTGAATGAAATTTTTCTTTGGTGAAAGTAAAGAGAATTTTTACACGGTAGTGTAAAATGTGAATGAAATTTTTCTTTCGTGAATGTAAAGAAAATTTTTACATGGTAGTGTAAAATTTTACACACATTATAAAAGATGTTTTGTTTTGTTCGTTGAAATAGAATGTAAAAATGAAGCAGCATATGTAAGAGATTTGCGTTTATTCCAGGAATGAATGTAAGTGATTTTTATAGCAGTAAATGTAAGTTTTATTTTTACACAGAGTGGTGTAAAAATTTGTAACTGACACTGAGTATTTTTTTGGTATAGCACTGGAAGTTCTTGGTGAATCTCTCTGAGAGAGAGAAAAAATCTGTAACAAGTTGTTTTATTAATGAATACAAAGTGTTTCCATGTGTGTTGAAAACTATATCTGCTAAAAAAAATTAACTTTCGTATATTAAAATCCTGTAGAGAAAACAAAACATTGTTATCTATTTTTTTTGTGTTTGAAATTACCAGAAATTTCCAACAGAAAAATGGGATATGAAATTAAATTGGATATCAAATCGTCTATGCTTGCCTCGCGTTTTCTAACGTACTTAGGCTAAAAATTAATCAAGACATAACTTTAATATATGATATATTTAACAATTGCTCGCTCACCAAATGGTGCGACGATCACCGCCTCTCCATAGTTGAAGCATGAGCCGTGCCATATCTTCTGGACGATCTGTACTCCTCGGACACCAAACTACAAGAAAATGTGATCACGACCCTTCGTGTAACGCCTTGGAGTTTGGGCAGCGCCCAAGCACGCGCCCCACCAATAATTAAAAGGAAGTCGAAGGGGCGGGTGGTCCACAAACGGAAGTTAAAGTGGACCCGCCCACACATAAGGCGGTTATGATGGAAAGCCGACCTTTAGACATAACGGTTCGTTGGAGGAGCTAGGCACCTATATAAAGGTGGGCACTTGAGCACAAAGGCATCATCGAACTCTGGGTTCTCTTGAAGAGGCGGTCTCTCCTGAACAGAGATGCGCCCGTGAGTTCGGGCAGTAAAGGAAGCAAATCAGCATAGCGAACGTAGCGAGGAAGAACAGGCCGTGGCGAAAGTCTGGGTTGGACGAAGATATCGGGTGACGGAGTTCTGGAATCAGCGTTTAGAGCTGCAGTCGGTGGTCAGGACTGAGTGGCGAAAGACAGTTCGGGTCGTTCGGGCAAACGACCGAACGGGTGTCGTTCAAAGAGTTGGACGACGGGCTGAGCGATTAGTTCAGGGCGGAAGTCGACAGAGGTCGCAGGTCGGTTGACAGTATCGTCGGGTTCGGCAGTCGTGCACGGAGGTCGCGGGGCGGAAGACTGAACGACGGTGCCGGCGGACAGTCAAAACGACAAAATATTGGGTAACAGTCGGTCAGTGGATCGAACGAACGAAGGGGTCTGGCAGACGGTCGTTCGGGCAGCGGTTGGAACGAAGGCGCAGGGGTTCGTTCAGCGTTCGGGTAGCGGACCGGCAGAACTAAGAGTGCGCGGCAGTTAGTGATTCGGTGGGCAAACCGAATACAGAACGGTGGACGGGATAGCGGAAGTGCAGCAGGCACCCGCTCGGCCGAGGAAATCGTTCGGGTCTGAACGACCGAACGTGTAGCTGCAAACGGCGGAAGGTACCCGCCCGGTTGGGTGAGATCGTTCAGGTCTGAACGACCGAACGTGCAGTCGTAAACGGTGGTCGTGCAGGAGGCACCCGCCCGGTTAAAAGAAGTCGTTCGGGTCTGAACGACCGAACGCACATTGTAATTTTTAACTGAATAATAAAGGATTATTATTGCTGTTAAGATTTCTTGGTTTACTTGTGATGTTTTATTAATATTAAAGGATTAACTATAATAAAGACATAAAAGGATTCTAAGAAAGAGAGGCGTAGTCCGTGAAGTCACTGAACATGAAGCCTTTCGGTGGCTTGGGCGGTGCCGCACGCACCCAATCAATGAAAAAAAAGATTGGTGGCGTGACAGATGGTATCAGAGCCAAGTTGGCTCACAGCAGAGGGAACTTGAAAAGCGTTGGAGAAACAGGACTACTCATGACAGGTGAAGCCAGCAAGACCATGGGAGGAACATGGGCGAACAGCTTGGGTTTCTTAGATGTGAGAGTCCACGGCAAGGCAGTCCAAGCGCTTGTGGACACCGGGGCCACACACAATTTTATGACACCACAGTTGGCGGGAACGGTTGGGCTGACAATCCTTCCATCTAACATGGAAGTTAAGGCAGTAAATTCTAAAGCCAAGGTGACGGGATTAGCACACGAAGTGCCGATGCAAGCAGGAGGATGGTCGGGGTAGTTGGATTTCACGGTGATGGAAATGAACGACTTCGACATGATCCTCGGACAAGACTTCCTAAAAGGTAACAAAGTCATCGTTGTTCCCTTTTGTGACGAAGTATTGATAGTAGGACAGAACCGGACTTGGGCATTGCCTACACATAGGCAAAGGAAGGGGGTAAGTGTGCAGCATGTTTCTGCACTAAGTTTGGGAAGAGCTATGAAAGAGGCGGACATGGAGACGTATGCGGTAGTATGCAAAGGAGTCGACGAGGAGAAGGAAGAGACACCTATCCCCGACGAAATCTCCGAGGTGCTAGCCCAATATGCGGACTTGATGCCCGACGGACTTCCCAAGAGGCTTCCTCCAAGACGTACGGTTGACCACAGCATTGAACTGGAACCAGGAAAGGAGCCCCCGGCAAAGGCACCTTATCGATTATCCGGACCGGAGTTGGAAGAATTGAAACGACAGCTGAAAGAGTTAGCTGAGGCAGGTTTCATCAGACCTTCCAGGTCCCCATACGGAGCCCCGGTATTATTTCAGCGGAAGAAGGACAGCAATGAGCTGAGGATGTGCTGCGATTATCGGGCTCTTAATAAGCAAACAGTAAGGAACAGATACCCCTTGCCTTTGGCCGCAGACTGCTTTGACAAGCTGGCAAAGGCTCGGGTGTTTTCCAAGCTCGATCTAAGACAAGGATATTATCAGGTACGAGTTGCGGAAGGGGATGAGAAGAAAACCACAATCGTGACAAGGTACGGCAGTT
>APFE031257029.1:67486-103810 GCA_000404065.3 Pinus taeda | reverse complement strand
AACACATATACACAGAGATTTCCCACTGGATCTCAAAATCGGGACTACCAGCTTGATTTTTCATTATATTCCTTTCAATGTTACAATACATATTTATACATGTCGAAGCATCCAATACCATGGACCAAAAACCCTCACATCCAATACCATGGACGAAAAAACCATCGCATCCAATACCATGGACTGAAAACCATCGCGTCCAAAAAACATGTGCGAAAATCATGCACAAAACCATAGGTGGGTCCGCCCAACCTAACATAGGGTCCAAAACCAAAATTTTCTGGGGCGCTGCCCCGGAACCCATAAAGTGGGGTTACGGGTACCCCTCAAACCCCCTGTTAACTATGTGGAAAGAATATAACACAACCCAACAGGTCGCATTAGTTGGAGGTCTTCCCATGTTATGGGAAGCTTGAGAAAGTACAGCGGCTGGAAAAGGTGCAACTGGCACAACATGTAATTCTTTCAACATTAGCTTTTGTTGGTGCTTTAACTTGCTCAATTCGTAAAGAGTGATATTGACCCTAGTCTTTTTCATGTCTTCTATAATATTGTACTCCATTTCATCCGAAACGATCAGCGTTTTAGATGGAGTTGATGAATCTGTTTGGACTGGGCTGGTTTGAGTCGCTTTAGATGTTGTTTTCTTTGTTGCGACTTTATCCTTTGTTACAGATCTTGCACTCTTTGGCTTGGGGATAGTTTGGGGAGGATCAAGTTGATTTCTACTTTGTGTGCTAACTAGGAATACTTCTTGATCTTCTTCTTGTGGGAGGATGAAATCCCACATTCCTTGTAATTCTACAACTTCTTCTTCATCAGTTTTCCCTTCAGTGGCAATTTCCTCTTCCTCTTCTTTAGATTCAGCACTTGAAATAGCATTGGGAGGCTTTGAATCCATTGAAGGACTTCTTTTAAAAGCTCTGTAGGGATTTTTTGAAGAAGTTTCTACTACTTTCTTTTTGATGTCAACCATTTCATTGGACGTGGTCTTCAGAACTTTTTGCAATCCTTCCAAATCAAATGGATCTTTCGCTTGTTTCTTCTTGGAGTCTTCTTTGAAGGTGACTTTCTTGGATTTTTGTTCCTCTATTGCGGATTTCTTCTCTAGGGCTATTATACATTTCTCTACTGCTATTGCTTCTTTCATGTTTTCGGCTAAAGTTGTTTTATTAGCCCTCTCCACGAAGATTGCTATGTTCGATGGTAAAGCAGTGATATACCATTCACTTCGCACTTCTTCGCTAGGCTGAGAAGCAGTAGGAATTTTGTTTAAGATTTTATTGAACCGTAAATTTAAATCTTTGATAGGTCCCCTTGATTCGTCCCTAAGGTTGGATAGGTCATTGATTAGTGTTGCCGTAGACTTGTCTTCACCAAACTTGGTCAGGAATTGTTCTTGGAAGATATCCCAACTAGTGATAGATCCAGAGGGTAATGAGAAATACCATGATCCGGCTGTTCCTTGCAGAGTATAAGGAAAAATTCGAACAACAACATCTTCATTGGTCACCCCATTGAGATTAATGGATAACATAAATTTGTTTATATGCTCTTCTGCTAGCATGCCTGCCTCAGGATTAAACTTAGGCAGCGATTTCTCAGGATGGGCCAGTATTTGACTCAAGGGTGCAGGCATTAAGACTGCCCCAGGGTTTCTCCATGGAGATTGGGCCATCGTTGATCTACTAACAGAGGAAATTGCAGAAGATGATCCTTGCGGTTGGGAAGATGAGGGTATTACGATTGCAGATGATTTAGGAGGAGTTGTGAGGGTTCCAGTGGATGGATGAATGATGATCTGAAGTGGAGGAGTGGATGGTTGACTCCACGGTGGAGAGGTTGAGATGGATCATGATGATGAAAGAGTCTCACTATCGGACTCTTTAGGTGATTTCCTTGCTCTTTTTCTTTTGGGTAGAGGTAATTCAGCTGGTTGAATGCCAAACTTTTCACTCTTTAATCTAGTCAGGGGATGAGTAGGGTTATATTGCGAGGTCACACTGTCTTGAGATTTATCAAATATTTGAGGAGAAATAGAAAATCGCTGAAGTTTGTGAATCAGAGACTCGACTTCAGGAGGTTTGATAGTATATTTTTCTGAAATGTCAGGGTTTGTAGTAGCGGTTGATCCTCCAGCGACTTCCAACTCTGGGTTTAAGTGTAATGGAGAAGTCGGGGGAGATGGTGAGGGTGATTTACTCTCAGAACGGTATTTAGATTTAGATTTACTTACCATTCATAGTTTAGGCCCTCCTTCTAGTGCCAAATATGTTGAAGCCCCGAAAATCAAGTCTACAACAAGGGGGATACCCTCCCGGTCAAGACCTTGGTTGGTAGCTCCTTATCTGTTTGGTATAGCGGGTCCGACTGGGGTTATGGGACCAGCTTCCTAATTTATGAGTGTGTGTGTGTAAAATTTGATGTTTCCAATCTAATAATTCCTAATTAAGATGTTTTAATTCTAACTTTAATCTAGTGCTATGCTATTGTATTCTAATAAGCAGAAAACATCTAAGTCTATACTAACCCGGGGTGTAATTCTTCTATTATGCGATCTAAAAAGATTTCAAATAACAACTGGAATAAAAAGATCATTCAGCTATTATGAGAAAAGAATTCAATAAAGATGAACCAACTTCGTATAAAAAGTTAGACGAAAACAGTTGTGAAAAACATATCGCAATAAGGAGCTATTCATACATTAAGCATAAATAAATAAGTATCACCGTACAAAAAGTGACAAATGATAACTCAGGCATTCACGCATAATTATATAAACAACTAAAACTGAATATCACTTTAACACATAAGCAAAATGGTTAAGAGATAAAAGTACCATCTATAACTAGTCCTACCATGAGCTTCAAGCGACAAGATCTTTATCTCTCCTTGATCTAACATCCACTAAGAGTACAGAAGTGCAACATCAGTAGCAGATATTAAATTCAAACATTAACAAATCATGTTCCATTCATTCATCAAAGCCTCCTCGGAGGGTGCAAAAGTGCATGTTCTAAGGACAAGTTTTTGATAAATTTCTAGACCCTTCTCTAAATGCATGAGAAGGGTTTAAATACTACTAACTAAAACTAAAAATAACTTATTACAAAAATTTAGGATGCGGTTTAAATGACCATCCTTTTTCTAAGCAAAAATAAAATAAAACTATTTCTAAAATTAAATATAACATCTAAATATTTATGTATTTGCTCCTTAATGTCGCAAGCATTCAGCATTGCCTGAGAAGAGTCGGTCGACTGACTTCAGCTTATAATTGTGTTGTGAAATGGAATTAGCAAGATCTGGCACCATCTTTTCGGCAGAATCGATGACGTATTTGGGAATCATCTGCTGACTATGTGACTTTACCATGTATGCCCAATATTATTCCTAATTTAACTTGATTAACCCTGAAATTGATTCTGCCTTTTCTAGCATGGCCTCTTGCAATTTTTTGGGGTTTGCAGATAACTTAGTAATTGGAAGCTTTCCTTTTAGAGCAATTTTCTCAGCGATGTGCAATTACCGCTAGGCGCTAATCGCGCATCGGAAACTGCCTCTATTTCTTGATTTGGGCTTCCTTGATGCGTTTTTCACCTTTAGCGCCTTTTGGGAGATATAAAGCTCAAACTTTGTGAAGATAATGATTCCGTAAGCTCTTGACCTGAGTCTTTAAAATGTTCATCTCTGTCATCGACACTATCTGTGTATGTGAGAATTTGGGGTCTTACTGCTTTCCAATGCAGGAATGAATGAGCTAACTCTGTAACTGATGTTTCAGCCGACCTTGATGGGCCTGTAGTAGCCACAAATCCCATTACCTTAGGATTCTCTTCCCCAAGCAGATTAGGTGCGCCTTCCCAGATGGAAATTGGATTCCTGCCTTTCTTCCTCATAGTATCCTGCATATTGTCTTGTATAACCTTTTGTCCTTCGTTCCTGCAGTTTACAAATGAGGTGAAATTAATGATAAAAATAATGACAGCAGAGCTTTAAATGCCAAAGATATGCAAAAACACGCCACCTTACATGAACTGGCTCCTTGATAAACACAAAACCATATTTTATTAACAACTAGCATATAACGCATTAATTAACATTAAAATGCGTGACGAGTTCTTGGTTTATGGAAAAAGCTTTTTCTTGAATATTGAGCCAGGAAAATTTGCGATGGAATGATTCTGCGATTTGTATCCCAGTATCGCAGATCGTGGCATCGTATTATCGCATTATCGCTGCATCGCATTATTGTTAGATCGCATTATCGCAATATTGCACGATCGCTAGATCGCAAGATCGTTTAATCGTTATGTGTATTTTATGTGTTTTTGCGATATGCGATATGCAATATCGCATATCGGTGATTTTGAGGTTTTCCAACATGAGTGTTCATTGATGCATGCGATGTGATGGAGTTTCACGTCGCAATGTCGCATTTTTTAGCTCATAAGAAGGCATCCTATCATTTTTGTGTGATGCGATATTTCTTAAGGAGTGACTTTACTTCCTTTATCATGAAACTTAAGCTTTTTTATATTTTTCAAAGGTATTTTCCTAAGTTCATGATGGTAAGCTTTATCCAAAAGGAAGTATAAGCACTAATTGATTTTTTTAAATTTTTGACTAAGGGTCCCCACTTATTTAGTATTAGCAATAACACTATATAAAGAGGGGGGTTGTTGACGGCCACAACAGGTCCCTGTAATACTAGTGTATTCCCCTTATTGTTATTATTAGTATATCCCCCTATTGTTATTGTTGTGCCCACGTATCCCCATTTTGTCATTTTTGTGCCCCATAGAAGCCCAATATTTTTATTGTTGTGCCCTTAGATCATTATTTTTATGTAGGCTCTCATTATATTGTGACCCCTTAGACTCCTATATATACCAAGGAGGTCTTATCATTTGTATCATTTCAAGAATTGTTCATTTATGTAATGTAATGGAGGTTTCCCCCTCAAAGAGGCTAATTTTGAATTCATTTATCTATCTCTTTTGTTATCTGGTTACATAACATTTGTTATCAGAGCTTCGGATTCTAGTGTTTCGTTGCTGCAAACAATCCATCTTGGAATTTTTGCTATAAAATTGTTTCTACTAAGGTTTAGAAGTTGAAATTTTGACCACATGGGGCTAAAATCTTGAGGAACTTCCTTTATAAATTTCATATCTTGGTTCACTATATTTTCTAAGATATGGTCTAAAGAATTTAGAGTTTTTTCACACCCAAAATATCATCTAAAATAAGTGACCTTGGGAAAATCATCAAAACTTCCTCTACGAGCATCCGATTTGAATTTTGTAAAAATTGGAAAAAATTTCATGGATGGTAGTTTTTTTTTGTATCATTTTTAGGGCCAAAGGTTAAAACAGTGACACACAGAACTCCATACAAGTTAGTTCTACTAAACTAGGCCATAATTAGGTCATCATGGGATATTGGGAATAAATTTATCTTGAAGAATGAAAATTTGGTCTAACTTGTGGAATTGGAAAGAAGACTCAGAGGGATGCCATATGACCAAATTCTAGATCATGGAGATATGAAATTACAAAGATACAACAGTTTCAATATCGAGCTCCTAAAAAGTAAGAAAAATGTGTGTATTTTTTAAAAGTTTGCATAACTCTTCTTTGAAAAATAAGTTTCAAGTGATTCAAGGGGCATATTGAAGCATATATATCATTGTTTATTATAAAATGCCTCAAAAAATGAAAATAGAAACACCTAGTAAGAAACCAAAAAACTCTTCTATGGCGCATGAAGAAGAGGAAGAATCACAAGACGATATATCAAATTTACAAGACCAAGTGCAACAAATTTCTCTCTCGCAAAAAGTAACAAAAAATGAATTGGAAGCCATGATGAATTTTAAGAGAGATGGTATAAAAATGTACATGGGAGTTTTAAATGATGGTTTAAAGGTAGGCATGGAAGAACTGGTGAATGTCAAGATATAGGGGTTGAAGGAAGGTTTGGCGAAGTTGCGAGAAAAAAGGCTTCCCAGTGGTGACAAGGTAATCCATGAAAATCACGATAAGGAAAAAAGGAATATGAATTATGATTTTAGAGACTCCAATGTTGGGTTTAAGAACAACCACATTCCAAATATATATATGAGGAAGCTTTATGGCAAGGATCTAGTAACATGGATACTATATATGGAGAAATATTTTGATCTCCATGATGTGCAACAAACAAAAAAGGTACACATTAAAACTTTATATTTAGAACCCAATTAGTTTGTATTGTATCAATGAATTTTTCCTCATACACCACTTGTCACTTAGTCAATTTTTATGGAGGAAATGATAGCACAATAGGAGGATACAAAGAGGAACACCCTTTTTAGCCAATTGATAAATCACAAACAAAAGGGTTCAATGGAGGAGCACATTGAGGACTTCCAAAAATTGAATATCAAGGTAAATGATATTCCATAGATCACAAGATTGATGTCTTCCTAGGGAATATGAAGGATAAAATCAAACATGAGGTTATCCTTTGGGAACCTGATTCATTGGAGAAGGCATTCAGGGTGACAAAAAAAGTTGAAAGTAAAATTATGGCAACAAGGAAGTCTACCACTCATAATTACAAAGGTGGAAGTGTTGCTTCTCCTAGCCTTCCACAAAATACAAGGTTGATGCCACAAAAAATGGAGAATAAAAGAGAAAATGGGATTGGTTACATTTGTTATAAAAATTACACTAATGGTCATAAGTGTGCTAAGAAGAAATGATTCTACATAGATTGTGAAGAAGAGGAAGAAAAGGAACAATAAACATCAAAAGAGGAGGATATACACTAGAAACCAACCCCTGAGAAAGTCAAAGTGAATCTAACCATATATTGTAATGCATTGGAAGGAATTACCACTCCTCAAACACTCAAGCTAGAAGGATATATCAAGAATAAAAAGGTAATAATGTTGATTGATTCAGGTAGTACTCATAATTTTGTTCATTGTAATATAGCCAAGGACTTGAATTGCTTCCTACATCTAGCACCATAGTGTTAAGTGACGGTTGCAAATGGAGGAAATATAAATTTCTCTGGAAAGTTCCATAATATAAAGCTAACCATGAGGGAATACGTATTGAATACTCCAATTCTTTCTATTCCAATGGATGGTGTTGATGTTGTACTAGGAGTGCAATGGTTACAACCTTTAGGGATGATATCTTTTAATTTTCAAGATATTTTCTTAAAATATCTTTGGGAAGGAAAGGAAGTTAAAATAATGGGTATCGTAGGGAAACTAGGAAACATAATCACCTCTAATGGCATGACACAACTTTTGAAGAAATAACAACAGGGCGTAATTGCTAAATTATGCTCACTAGAGGTTCAAACATAAAAATTATCAATTTCTCCATATCTCCAAAAGGTCTTAGACAATCATTCCAAGGTATTTGAGGCTCCAAAATGCCTCCCAACTATTCATGATCATGATCATGCTATTCATTTGATTCGAGGAATGTTTCCTTAAAACATCAAACCTTATAGATATCCCTATTCCTAAAAGAGTGAAATTGAACTAGTTACAAAAATGCTAGAGGCTAGTATAATTCAACCTAGTCAAAGTTCT
This sequence comes from Pinus taeda, assembly GCA_000404065.3. Classification (NCBI taxonomy): domain Eukaryota; kingdom Viridiplantae; phylum Streptophyta; class Pinopsida; order Pinales; family Pinaceae; genus Pinus; species Pinus taeda. The sequence continues at coordinate 96,213 of APFE031257029.1, read as the reverse complement.
TTCTCTACTCTAGTAGTATTGGTACACTAGAAGGATGGATTATGGCATATGTTTCCAGATTATACGGAGTTCAACAAGCTCACTATTAAGTATAAATTTCCCATTCCTGTCATTGATGAATTGTTGGATGAATTAATGGAGCAATTTACTTCACCAAGTTGGATCTTCGTTTAGGATATCATCAAATTAGAATGAAGATTGAAGAAATTTCGAAAACAACATTTAGAACTCATGAGGGTCATTATGAATTTTTTCTCATGCCTTTTGGTCTTACTAATGCACCCTCGAAATTTCAAGGTTTGATGAATTCCATTTTTAAACCCTTCCATAGAAAATTTGTGTTAGTATTTTTTTATGATATACTAATATACAAGTAGTCTTGGAAGGATCATGTTCAACATGTTCACAGGGTACTCAAACTATTGGAGGAGAAACAACTATATGCAAAAACCTCCAAATGTTTCTTTGGAGTACAAGAGGTGGAATATTTGTGTCACATTGTATCTCATGAGGGTGTTAAGGTAAACCCTAACAAAATTAAAGACATTAAGGAATGGAAAATCCCCACAACCATAAAGAATCTTCAAGGATTTCTTGGGTGGATAGGGTATTATTGCAAGCTTGTTAAGAATTATGTGAGGATAACAACACATCTAACAAAATTACTAAAGAAAGTGCATTTTCTAGGACTCTAGAAACAACTAAGGCCTTTGAACATCTTAAAGAGGCAATGTGCCAAGCACCGGTCTTAGCTACGCCTAACTTCACAAAAACTTTTATTGTGGAATGTGATTTGCCAGGAAATAGAATCGGCGTTGTTTTAATGCAAGAAGGAAGACCCATTTCTTTTGGAAGTCATCCAATCAAAGGAAAGTATTTACACAAACCTATTTATAAGAAGGAAAAGTTGGAAATACTACACACACTAAAGAAATGGAGACCTTACCTAATGGGAAGACACTTCAAGATAAAAACAGATCATGATAGTCATAAATACATTTTTTAACAAATATTATCTTGAGAAGAGCAGCAAAAACGAGTCACAAAGATGTTGGGTTATGAGTTTGAAATCATCCACAAAAAAGGGAAGCAAAATATTGTTATTGATGCAATATAAAGAAAGGATGAGGATGTGGAAGAGTTTCTTTGTGCCATTTCTATTATCCATCATGATTGGATAACCAAAGTAAGGGATGAATGGAAGAATGATGAAGAGGTGTGGACACTCATTCAAAACTTGTAGTAGTATCCTAGTACATCTGATACATTTAGGTCAAAAAATGATTTATTATGGTACAAAAGTCACTTATATCTTTGTAAGAATTCCCAACTCAAGAAAAATATTCTTTTGGAATTGCACACCTCCCCCTTAGGAGGGCACTCAGGATTTTTAAAAACATACCATAGGGTCAAGAAGGATTTTTTTTGGGATGGCCTTAAATATGTTATTCAGAAGTTTGTGGCAGAAAGTTTGGTTTTCCAAGAAAATAAAGTTGAGACAATTAAGACCCTAGGTCTATTACAACCTTTAGCAATTCCAAGTCAGTGTTGGGAGGAGGTCTCAATGGATTTTATCATAGGTTTACCCAATTATGAAGTTAAGAGTGTCATAAAGGTGGTAGTTGATATACTTACCAAGTATGCACACTTTTGTGCATTATATCATCCTTTTAAATCTAGTACAATTGGTACCATGGAAAATTTTAAGGGCTAATATTTGCAGGTGGGCTAATTTTCCATGATTTTTCAAAAAACAATATTCACCAATTTCCTTTTTTTTTTAATAAAAATGATTCGCCCAAATTTTACAATATAAAATTGCTTTACCTTAAAAATCACCAAAATTATATAGAGAGTATATATAAAATAATTATAAATTTGAATGATTTTACAAATACATCAATAAACATTTTATATTTTGCATATTAGGGACTAGCAAAATTCGCCAATGTTTTTAAACTTCAAGATAATTTTCCATCCTTAAAATTTTCCCTGATTGGTACTTCATTTATGGAAACAATTCAAAAACTACATGGAAACCCAAATATTATTGTAAGTGACAGAGATCCCATTTTCACTGGAAATTTTTGGAAAAAATCATTTTCTTGTCTTGGTACTCAATTAGAACATAGCTCATTTTATCATCCTCAATTCCAAAGAAAAACTGAGATAGTGAACAAATGTTTGGAAGGATATCATCGTTGCTTTTTATCTGATAAACAAACAGTTAATTTTAGGTTAACATGTTCTTTCTTAGGAAAATCACTTCAATGATTCAGATGAGCCTGAGATTAATTCCATTTTTTCAATAGAAATCACATATTTTATTATTCATTGAAAGTAATTATTGAAAGAACATAAGAAATCATAAGCAAAAGACAAACCAAGACAAGGGAATGCCAAAATTGGCTCAAGCTAGGGAAAAAACCCATGATGGTGAAAACCCTTGATCAATTCTTCTTATTATTAATGTTAAATGTTCAATAGAGAGAGAGTATAATAATAAAAGGTCAAGGTTGACTTTCCTATCATTATCATAGCTCATTGATGCAATTATGAAGCTAAAAATATATAACTTATTAGATATACTATAGAATAATCTTGGTCTATCAAGGAGAGACTATAACCTGATTAATTAGGATAACCATCCAACAAGAATACATCATAATACTGTAGTTGCTAGCTGCTCCTGGTTATGGCATGTGGCACACTACTTCCGCCCTTACATATTCACTGAAACAAATTTCTACAATTGTAACTATCCTCCAAGATAATCAATCCTACATTCGCTACATGATAAGTCTTAATCCAACTCCCAACAACATCTCGATGCCAATCTTCCTTCACCAAAACAGGTTAGCGGTCTACCTGGGTAGAAATTTACTGCCATGTTTCACTGTTTAGTAACATAAGTCTTGCAACTTGCCTGAGGAAGACTTATGAAGGTGCAGTTTATTTAAGAGATGGTTTTGACATCATAATAAATGCATCTAACAACTCCAACTATGCCCTTATGCCTATGGTCATGTTGAGGAATAACATAGACCTGTAATGAAGGATAAATATGTCAAAAATTTGTTGTTAATCTCATACTTTCTTCTAGCATGATCGACATTCTACCTAGGGGACATAGTCCTTCAAACAACCCTACAAAGATGTCAATCAATGTCGTTGACCTTTTCTAGAGACACCTTCCTTCAACGACCATTCCAGAGAGAAGAAAAATGTGTGATTCATGTAAAAAATAGGTTGGAGGATGCTCTTATATACAATTAAACATGATTATTTTTCCTTATGAAGGTGAAGCCAACCTTGACACTTTGAGCCAAATTCAAATTTCAAATTTTCAAATTTTCCCGCCTTGGTAAGGTCACGACTTATAGAATTTCTTTTGAATAAATACATATTTTTCCTTATCCAAATTTGGTGACCTTTAGCTCGATTTTTTCCCTCTCAAAAACATAAATTCATTGCAATAATTATTTCTAACATATTACCTATCCAATAGTGAAATTTTTCCCCAGTTTCCAATTTTAACACTCCCTCTCAACTAGGGAGAATTCCACCTGCCAATCTATCATGTCACCCGATCATCATGAACTATCACGTCATCACATACCATATATATATCTCATATCGAATCTACTCTATTGAACACTGATATGAATAATGAAGAAGAATCAATTGAGAGTTGGTCCTAAGACCTTATCACTCTCCACTGAAAAAATTCAATCTAGAGGGAGAACCTAAATCAGACTTGATCCTAGATCAATTTGTTTAACACCAAGTATTCTAAACATAGGGAGTATGAAAGTACACAATGAATCCATCGATAGTGCTATGGTACCTATCCACCTTTCCTAACTCATTGGCCAGATAAGAGGTACTTCCCATGTATCTCAGACTATATGGGTATGATGATACTAGAGCAATAATAGGGAGAGAATAAATCACATCCTGCTCATATCCACATGTAGGAAAAGGATGAAACATGTCCTACAACCACATATCACAATAATCATAGGGAAAGGATAAACCAAATCCTATAGTCACATATCATAATCCTTGTAGGGAAAGGATAAACCACATCCTACAATCACATATCACAATCATTGTAGGGAAAGGATAAAACACATCCCATGATCATATAAATCACCAAGAGTAGGGAAATGATGAACCACACCCTACGTGCATGCCAACTAATCAAACGTAGGAAGGATCCTATTCGTGGGTAAAGGATGAACCACCTCCCACCAACATGTCCACCATCGATTGTAAGGAATGATCATCCTATATGTGGGGAAAGGATGAACCACATCCCTCTAACATTTCCACATGTGATAACCAACATAAGTTTATATCAATATCTCACTCAATTGTCAACAGTAGAAGGTGAATCACTCATCATATGAATCTTCACTTAATTGTAGGGGAAGGTGAACCAATCATCATGTATACAATGCACCTATAAGGGAAGGTGAACCACTCACCCTATTGTCACTCATAGCTCCAAAAAGTACGTCAAGCCCCCAAGAACTCTCAGAGATCAATGTTCAACTCAGACAGTCTTAATTGGGTCTATCCACAACTCCCAACCTTTATCTTAAGAAAAATAATATTCACCTTAACAAGAGGTTATGCGAGGATGTCCGTAATCAACTAGAAATGATAGAATTTATTTTTTCTATGTCGTACCATATCCAAATAGAGTGGTACCTAATTCCATTGTGCTTGGAATGATTGTGGAGAATAGGGTTATATCCAATCTAAAATGGTGGTTTCCTACACATGCACAAATGGCCCACTGAAGTTCTTCTCCAATCAAATGGTTACATAATAAGTAATGCTTGATGTTTTATATAATCAACATCAATTGTGCTCCCATATTTCAATCATTGATTCATTAAGAAAAATGGATTCCAGTTGATAAAATACTAATCTTCACACTGCCAGCTTAGACAACAATAGGCTACCATTCTTCCATAGATAAATTCAAAAATTTTGAGAGATTAAATAGGTGTTTGTCAAGAACACCCAGGGATACATAAGATATATCTATAATATATATATATATTATATATATATATATATATAGAGAGAGAGAGAGAGAGAGAGAGAGAGAAGAGAAGAGAGAGAGAGATACATTAAGCCTAGGCCTCCATCTTGAAAGTTAATGACCTCTTATTTTGATAAATGAGAGCATGGATATGTCCAATAACTGCATAATATAATATTATGTCCATAGTTCCTTCTAAACTTTCAGAGTGTGACCTTGCATAAACATCGATCATATTGAGGAAAGTTCATCCAACTATTTTGGCAAGGGTTCTACAGCTCCCTTTGAAGTCTGCTTCAGTTAGTAATTTAGCCTTGATCAACCCTTTCCTTACCTTCTCACCAAAGTTTCAATGCACTAGGAAATATCTATCACATGATCTTCCTAATAAACCTTAACAGTAATATACTCGATGCTTGCTACAAGGAAGGATGCCATACATAATTTCTATAGGAGGTTAACTGTTAATAAACCAGACCTTTGTTGTCACCCTCTTTTTATTATGAATATGATCTTTTGTAGAAGGTGATGATACTTGGTAACAATTCTTGTTAACTGTATATTACTACCAAATATCCTAAAATAAAATTCCTTGTAAGCTGGTAATTTTCTTACTACATAATACACCTAGGATTAGGTTGGATCCAAAAGAGCTCATACATATATGAATATGGATAAAACTACCATTGATTGATGCTTGGGATTGGTACAACAAAACCACACCTCAATGGTCATGATTTTTTACCTTTAAAAATGATTATAAATTGATCACATTCAGGATTATAATAATTCACAAAGGTTCCATAATTGTATTGATTCTAGGGCTATTAATTTATGCTTCGAATTAACCTAATAATTACACACTGAACTAGGATGATGTAACCACTTCAAAATAAGCTCCTACACTACTAAACAAATTAAAATTTTCTTGTGATGAGATGCCCTAGAAAGTGAAGGTTCAGAAGTACCTTAGCTGTTCACATGTCTTTTGATGTTGAAACTAGTGTTATGGATAAGGGTCTATTGATGGTGCTAGACCTACCAACATGTCAAGGCAATCTTTCCAGTAAGAAGTCCCAATTCCTTTTGGTGTAGGAGTCCCAACAGTGGGTCGTAAGGTAATGCCTTAACCATGATGTCGCACAGGGGCAACTAAGATAACTATGTCAGTAGCAAGGGTGTTACTGATGCAGTGAGTCAAGGAATGAGTATGAGAGGTTCCAACACTTCAAAATGGGAGGAAGGTGAAGATGAGTTCCAGGTTGAAAGGGATCAGCCCAAATTCGGCTAGGAACACACAACACAAAGGACATGCACAACTTCTGGCAGAGAAATTGACACAGACATGGCAGTGACAACATACAAGGTAAGATAACACGAACAACACTCATGGATCAGTCCAAGATGCATGTGACGGTTGATATAACAAGGTTCAGAGAAAGGTATGTCTGGTGTCTAGCAGAGTAGCCAACAAATATGGTGACAACATTAACAGCATATGCAACACATTACCAACAAGATTCATATAATTGCATGTGAATCAATTCATACACAAGTACATAAGTTAAACAACATATATCATTAAGGCAATCAGAGCAGTCCAACTACAATAACAACATATGCATGAAAATGTGTTGGGTTTTATTATATAAAGAAGTGTAATTCAAAATCATATAATACACCATGTAAACTTGCTAGCCCCATCAGTGGAATGTTACAACCACATCCACCTGCTCCTCCAAAGAGATGTACTAACTCCATCTAGTGTAGAAGCCAAGGCACGTTATAATATTGTCCAAGCCTTCTTCAAGATAGTCTTAGTAAAAGGTTGGCTAACCAAAATCCTATACAATGAGTTATGAGGGACTATTTATAAAAAAGGGTGGAGTGACCCTTGACATACCCTTTTGTGACAATTCAACTACCCTCATTACTCTTCACCTATTCTATGACTGTTACATCCAACTGTTGACACTTGACTTACACTTGACATGACTCAACATTACAATGCACATGTACTCATGTGAGACAACAATAATTGAGAAAGCCTTGCAAGACATCACTGACACTCAGTCCACTGTGGTAAGACCAACTCTTTCACATGCTTGTGATGGTGAAGTTGGTGAGCTAATGCCAAGCTTGGTCATTAGTAATGGTGTGCATGCACCTCATGGTGAGATCTTGTTGAAGCGAACTCTTGCCTCCGTTGAAACCGGTGCATTGGTTCGGCTCCTTCATCTAGCTTGTCTTCTAACATGCGCATGATCTTCTTTGGGTACGTTTGAACCAGCAACACACTGATGCATAGTGTCTATGTTGATATTCAAGTATGTGTTGGTGTTCATGCACATCAACTTGCCAAAGTGCATGTTCAGCCCTGGTTGGACTTGCTTCTTGTCTTTTCCTTGGTGAGTGTGTTGAATGTGTTGGATTGCATGCGTGCACTCAATGACATGCATATTGTTGGATCCTCTGCATGCGATCAACAATACTGCTCACCATGTTTTCTCTGTGTTAGCTACTGGGATGGATCCTTAACTTGTATTGCTACAGTTTCATCCATGAGTGCATGTTACGCCCACTGCTATTCATATTCCTGCTACAACCCATTAGACTGTATGTGCAGCTTCATGTTCTTCCTGAGTTGCTACTTCAACACATGCAACTCCATCTTTGTTCCATCTTCTACCTTCGCGTGATCTTCATGTCGTGTCGTCACTTCATAGCCTAAGTATCTAAATTTTCTTTCATTATCACTAAATTTGCTTGATCTTCTAACTTTACTTTGCCTTTATGTTGTTAACAACCTTCCGCTTGCATTCACTTCATTTGCTACATTTGTTGCATTCGGTATGTTGCCTTCAGCTGTTATTCATGATGCTTCTCACTGTGATGTTGTCTCTTGTTGTCCTTGTCTATAAACAACTTATTGTAATTGTGAGTAGGTAAGCCCATGGACGCTTGATCGACTACATCCCCAAGCATGCTTTGAACAGTGTCTTCATCTCTGCTTTCTTGAAAACTATTGTACCTGTACTGATAAGAGGCAGATGAACACCTGTGATACCTGGAGACATGGAAACAATCATAGAAAGCAATCTGTCAGTCGAAAACCAAAATGAACATGAGAACTGACTTGCAACATACTTGGTTGAATGATCATGAAGGTTGCACAATTTCATCCAGGAGGTCACGAGACTAACTACCAAGACTACACAAGGCATAGTCTGGACTGCTGAGAGACTGACTGACTGTTGGAACTGAAAAATGCACAATTTAGTTGGGTAGTTGGCTGCTAGGATTGCGCAATGCATGATTCCAACTCGGAAAGACTGCTAGCTCAGGAACATATTTGCACAATTTTTATGGCCAAGCAACCACTGGCCTCCAGAATTGCACAATTGAGTCTAGGGGGCCAATTCTAGGCCAAAATGTGCAAATCTGGAGAGGAAGGTGAGCCTTCCTTATGTAGATTGCACAATGTAGCCTTGGTGAAGGCAAAGACCAGGCCAAGGTTAGCCCAACTTGCTAATAGGCAACTGAAAGAAAGTAATTTGATGAAATGCATGGTGATAAAATAGATCAACATGCATGTGGGTGAGGTCATTTGCTGGTTGGTCGAACATTCGTGAAAAACAATTTCATGCATGCAACAATAATGAGATAGAAATGAAAATTGAAACAGAGCTAGGAAAAGCTAGAATCTATGTAAACAACAACAGGCATTTGAATAAATCAAGAAAACAACACTCACACAAGCAAATACACAAAAGGCAACAGAAATGTAGCACAAGGCATGGGAAGTGAGCTTACCCCAAAAAAATTGAGCTGAATGTGCCAACTACTCCTAGATGTGATGTGGGATGTTAGAGCTACAAGGTTGATGTGAGGAATGAGCTTTGCAGCATCTGATTGATGAGTTTTGATAACATCAAAGTTGTGATGCGCATGCCACAAATCTAGGGGAAGCGACACTTGGAGGGAAATTTCTAATTTTTTACTTTCCTGTAACCTCCAATTGCTAAACATAGATCCCTGAAATAAGGGATTCCTTTACATGCTACCTTGGGAGAAACAGCCCACGCATGCAAGTCTATTTTGCTCAGCCCCGTAGGGAACCAATCAACTCAGCTGCACATGCAAGAGACTGCTTGACTGCTAGAGAAAAATTTGCATTCCTCACTTAAGCTAGGATGAATGCCCAATGGGATTGCGCAATTTATGCGCCCAATAGCTGACTACTACCCAGATTTGTTCAAATGTTGGGTTGAACAACCTATTTATGGGAAAAAGTGTGCAAATCTTGTTGGGAGGGTTGGCTGGAAGGATTGCGCAATCCTAGAGCCCAACAGGCTATCAGAGGGAATTACGCAATTCCTGGAGGGAAGGCCGGTTGCTCTCTAGAAATGCACAAATTTCACTGGGAAGCTGCTCAACCTACAGTTGGACCAAGTTTGGATGAGTAGCCTACGAGGGAAATGGATGAACTATGACCCATAGGCTGCTTTTGAGCAAGAAAGACAATGAAGCTTGAGGACTTAATGAAGCAAGGCAAGTTGCTTTGAAGGTTGGTAGGGAAGCTCCAAAACAAGCTAAGGAAAAATTTTGGAGGGTGGTTTTAGCCGTTACAACACTTGGTGACACACTGGCAGAACCCCAACTCTCTAAATGGACATTTTTCATGAAAATCAAGTCTAACACATCCAGAAGTATTGTTCAATTCTTAGCTCATCTTGGCTTCACACTAGCTTGATGTAAGATGTAGCATTTGTGAGACTCTTGCTCGATTGAAAAACATCCAAGCAAAGGAAACATAGTTGTTTCAATTTGGGTTGAGGGGTATATAAGTGCACAAGTAGTATAATCGTCAGAGTCTTAGTTTCATCTCTGGTGTTGCTCCACTGCCAGCAGGCCTGGACAATACCCCAATGGAGTCACATAGGAACACAAGCATGGCTTCATTGCCAGCGAGCCTGGTCAGCAGCCTAGCAGAGTTGCTTGCATCACCTCCCTGCGTAGGAAGCCTTTCTCTTCTTTCACCTTATTCATTTTCATTTTTTATTTTTTTATTTTTGATTTTTTTCATTTTTCATTTTCATTGTGCATATCACTTATTCATTTCAAAGGTGGAAGAGGGATCCCAACTTATTGAAAGAAGAAGTTGTTACAACAGAGAAGTAGTTTAATGTGTCTCTGATGTTCCTCTTAAGGTTTCCCCCCTCACCTTACTCTACTTGAATGGGATGACAAGGGTTAACCCAAAAACAATCGACTAGATAAGGTGGCACTAGTTAACACGCAAGTGTTGTGTTTACACCAAGGTTCACTTCAAAGAGTATGTATTTTCCTTCAATGTATCATGGAATAAGAGTAACAAGTTAATAATACAGAGGCAAGATGATAAATAACCAAGTAATGATAGATATACAAACCCTCTTATACTTTACCAAACTCGTTTCATGAATCACACATGGTTTCATGAAAACTAACCTATGAATGAAACAAGTGAACAAGCTAACAATCAACAAAGCAAGGCAAGAGAAAATCGAAAATGAAAGCAAAACAAGTAAACAAGCAAGCAAACAAACAAACAAGAAAACAAATCATGTAAGAAAATAAGCATGCAAGCATACAACTAACAGAAAACACTACTCCTACACTAACAGTGCATGGGCCTGATCATGTGAAGTGATACTTCCAATGCAACCATCAGTGCATTGGTAAACCCATGTGGGTGAAGGCTTGGTCTGCGAGTAACCCAATTGTGTGGACCAACATACAAGAAAGATATAACATTGAATGCATCCACACTTCGTGTTTTAAAGTGCCCATAGGACATAAGTGAGTGCATGTGCATGAAAAATAGTCCATGGACTTATTATGGTGATGCATGACACTACATGCAACTTTGAAGCACGAGCACACTCTTGACTATGACATGCAAGCAAATGAAAGAAACAAAGATAACTTGTGTCGCACATAATTTCTTGCAATCTAAGACTCCTCCAATGCATGAGCAATGGGATTGTGCAGTTCGAGTGGAGGAAGTGTGATCTGAGTGTTAGATTGATCTTGAGTGCATATAGATGAGTGTTGAGGAGCCTTGAGTGTTTGAAAAATTTCCTAATCAGAGGCAAAACCAACCAGAGAATAGCAATAGCCTAACACATCCATCAGCTTGGGCTGAAGTGCCTCGATGGTTTGTGGGGTTTCGACTTCGTTGATAGATAGATATTTGTAGACCAGTGGCTTAGATTAACAACGAGTGAATCAACATCATGATCAGATGATGAGGTGAAGAGATCAAGACAATCAAGATCAGAAATTTAGGATGTTGGTCAGCATTCTCATGAATTAACAAATCACACAGAGGGGTAGATGAGAAGGAAGGGTATTCACCCTATGCATTTCCAAAAAGAGTAGATGAAAAATCAAGTGGATTTTCAATGAATGATTGGTCCTCTCCATTGTTGGATGATGGACTAACATATAGTGTGTCCTACGAAATATCAACGATGGGTGCATAAGTGCATGAAGACACACATGCAAAATCATGGATGGTAGGTTCATTAACCATGTTAGGAAAGAACAGAGGGGGCTTGAATGGAAGGGAGTCGTCCTTCTCTGAGTGTTGATTCTCAAGCTCCCACTCATACTCTTCATGAATGACAGTGCATGTTGGTTGTGCGACACCAACTCTGTTAGTGGGTTGTTCCTCATTCACAACAAGTGAAGAGTCTAGAATGGGCGAACAAAAGACAAAATCATTTGGAGGAACACAAGGTGTGAAGACAGAGGTCAAAAAAAAGAATACATACGAGAACTTGAAGGACTCACAATGAAATCTATGTAGAAATTGTGTGGAGTGATATTGGGAGGGTGTGAAGGTTGAACATGTGTGTGAGCATGATCCTCAACATCACAGGATAATGGTGGAACTATTGAATGAGACGAAGGTGGACAGTATGTTGAGACAGTGCCTGCTCCCACATGAGATTGTGTAGTTCCATCAACAAAGAAGGTTGAGCGAGGCTTGACATCAAGATTTCTCTTGGGACATGCATATTTCTTAAGACAGTACTTGAACTGGTCCCAGAGATAAGTGAACTTCATCTGGCTCTTTGGAGCTTGAAACTGTATGTCACGAAAGTGCTGCCAAAAATCAATAACGAATTCATGCAAAGCCCTCCGTTGTTGTAACAGTTTCTGGTCAAGATGGTCTGGATCAAAATGATTTAATGTGTCTTCAATAAGATCAAAGAAGTGCTCACATGAGTGCACGGTGTCAGCCGGTAGACTGAGCACCCAATGAAATGGGGATTCACGAAGTGTGAATGCAAGCAGTAGACCGACCTATTCATCAGTAAACTCATCTTCCTCATAAATCATGGAAATGAAGTTATGTAAGTGCTCAGGCCGAGCCACTTCACATTCACCATCATATGTGTGAGTGGACAAGAGATTCAAAAGCTTCCTTGAGATGGAGACATATTCACGAATTGAAAAACATTTCAGGGGAAGAAGAATGAAAGACTCCATGAAATATATGCAAAGGTTCAAAACTAGATGAGAGGACACTGCTTGTCATCAGGCCCTCCTTCTACCACAAGAAATGTTGACAATGCTAGACCCGCCAACATGTGATCTGATTCTCACCCTATGAGTGACCTAAGTTGAAGGTTTATTAAACAAAAGGTATTACAGACTCATGTGCTAGTGTATGTTCTGTGTTATTGAAATAACAGATCGATTAGATTGCCAATACATAGATATTTTAAATGGAAAGACAACAGAGAAATACAGTAAGCAATAGAAAGACACACATTTTTTTTTTTAATAAGTAGTTCATCCTATTCTCCAGGGCTACGTCTCCGGTCTAGATTCAGTGGTGGCCTTGTTTTATTGTGTCTTTCAGCAAATAATTTACAATGCAGGGACTCAATATGATTTCTCCTGACAGCACATTTTGCTTGGCAGGGTGGTTCTTGGATTCCCCAAGCCACTCAGAGTTCACAGACTCCCTTTCTTCCTACCAGCTCTGTGACCTTTGGTCTACAGTGGAAAGAGCCAACTGTGACGCTCAATCCGGACAGATTCCTCTATGGGAAGGCTTGAATCTCAAGCTTTCTAGTGCTCGATGTTGCATATGGTAGCTCGGCCCATTGTCTCTTCTGCTCAGCTTTACTGCTCTCTGTGTTCAGTCCTCCTTTCTACGTTCATTGTTCATTGTCTCTCACGGTCGTTTGGATTCTTCTCCAAATCCTCCTCTCCTTTTTCGACTGTCTTTATTCATGGCTTTAACCAGTCGCTCCTATGCCTGTTCCGTTCCTCTCCTGCCTACATTTATTCGCCTTCTGCAGCTATGCTTGGCGTTCCCTATTCGGCGTAAGCATGAGCGCTCAGGGAGTGCCACATGTCCCCATCTAACTGGTGCCAGCATGCTTCGTCAGCTCATTTCTTCGGTTATGTCGTGGATACGCTCTTTCTCCATCATGGCGGTCAACGGATTCCAAATCCTCTTTAGATCGTAGCTTGTTTCCTTATCAATTCCGCTTCTTTCTATCGGGCGCAATCTTAGCCATCCAATCTGGGCCCCTCCAGATCCAACGTCATACGCACGTCGAGCATGGTTGACTTGCTTGACCATTAACACGCGATCACGACAGTTTTTCTCTCACCACCGCTCCCATGCGTCGATTAATGATTGTGATCGCTTTGCTTTCTCCAAAACCTCTTACTGTTCAAGGGAATCTTGATCAAACCTCTAGTGTCTAGGCTGTGGGTCCCACCGTCGTACATTGGCATTTTTTTTTACCTTTTTCCGCCCGTGGTCCTCTAGCTCCCAATGTGACCGAGTGCCCAAGGCTTTCCATTTCATCCCTTTTCGCCTAGCGATGGCGCTATTCACGCATCAAAATCACCTCCCTTTTCCCGATTTGGGGCTCCCAAGGGCTGTTTTGACCTCCTGCGCAGTCTCCACGGGCCTCGGCCCTCGTCGTTTCGCGCTGGCTGCCATGGCCACTAGTTCAGGGGGTTTTTTGATGTTGTTTTGGACTTCGTTAGAGATTTTTTTAACTCGATGCAGTCAAAGTTCTTGACAGTCTTTTATGGATCTGATTTGGATCAACATGTCAAGGGGATATCCCCGATAAGAAGTCCCAATTAGACCTCAGACCATTTGGTGTATGAGTCCCAATAGTGGGTCATAAGGTAATGCCTTGATCACAATGTCGAATAGAGGCAAGTAAGATAACTCTGTCAGTAGCAAGGGTGTTACTAATGAAGTGTGTCAAGGAATGAGTATGAAAGGTTCCAACACTTCAAAGGGGGAGGAAGGTGGAGGTGAGTTCCAGGTTGAAAGGGATCAGTCCCAAATTGGCTAGAAACACACAACACAAAGGACATTCATGGCATCCAGTAGAGAAATTGACATGGATGCGGCAGTCACAACATACAAGGTAAGATAACATGAACAACACTCACGAATCATTTCGAGACGAGTGTGACGATTGATATAAAAAGGTTCAAAGAAAGGTCTGTTTGGTGTCCAAAAGAGCAACTGACATGGACGATGAAAATATTAACAACATATGGAACACATTAACAAGAAGATTCATATAATTTCATGCGAATCAGTCCATACACATCTACATAAGTTAAACAACATATATCATTAAGGCAACTGGAGCAGTCCAACTACAATAACAACATATGCATGAAAAATTGATGGCTTTTATTATATAAAGAAGTGTAAGTCACAACCATACAATACACCATGTAAACCTACTAGCCGCATCAGTGGAACGTTACAGCCACATCCACTTGCTCCTCCAAAGAGATGTACTAGCTCCTTGCAATGGAGAAGCCAAGGCACGTTACAATACTGTCCAAGACTTCTTCAAGATAGTCTTAGTAGAAGGTTGGTTGACCAAAAGCCTATACAATGAGTTATAAGGGACTATTTATAGTACAGGGTGGGGTGACCCTTGACATTCCCCTTTGTGATAGTTCAACTACCCTCATGACTCTTCATCTACTCTATGACTGTTACATCCAATTGTTGACACTTTACTTACACTTGACATGACTCAACATTACAATGCACATGTACTCATGTGAGACAACATGGCTTGAGCAAGCCTTGCAAGACATCACTAACACTCGGTCTGCTATGGTGAGACCAAATATTTGACATGCTTGTGATGGTGAAGCTAGTGAGATGATGCCAAGCTTGGTCATCTATGATGGTGTGCATGCACCTCATGGTGACATCTTCCTGAAGCAAACTCTTGCCTCCATTGCAACCAGTGCATTAGTTCGGCCCCTTCATCCATCTTGTCTGCTAACATGCGCATGGTCTTCTTTGGGTATGGTTGAACCAAAAACATATTGATGCATAGTGTCCATGCTAGTCTTCAAGTATGTGTTGGTGGTCATGCGCATCAACTTGCTGAAGTGCATGTTCAGTCCCAGTTGGACTTACTTCTTCTCTTCACCTTGGCAAGTGTGTTGAATGGGTTGGATTGCATGCATGCGCTCAACAACATGCATATTGTTGGATCCTTTGCACACAATCAACAACACGGCTCATCATGTTTACTCTATGTCAATTGTTGGGATGGATCCTTAACTTGTACTGGCGCAGTTTCATCTGTGAGTGCATGTTGCGCCCACTATTTTTCATGTTTCTACTATAACTCATTGGACTATCTGTGTAGTTTCATGTTCTTCTTGAGTTGTTGCTTCAGCACATGCAACTCCTTCTTTGTTCCATCTTCTTCCTTCGCGTTATCTTCATGACGCATAGTCGCTTCATAGCCTGAGTCTCCAAAGTTACTTTCATTATCAGTGGATCTGCTTGATCTTACAACTTTGCTCCGCCTCTATGTTGTCAATAACCTTCCTCTTTCATTCACTGGGTTCGCTTCATTTTATATGGTTGTTGCATTTGGTATGTTGCCTTCAACTTCTATTCATGATGCTACTCATTGTGATGCGGCTTTTTGATGTCCTTGTCCACAAACAACTTGATGTATTGATGAGTAGGTAAGCCTATGGAAACATGATCAGCTGCATCCCTAAGCGTGCTTTGAATGGTCTCTTCATCTCTGCTTTCTTGGAAATAATTTTACCTATACTACTGATAGCTAGATGAACACCAATGATACCTAGAGACATGGAAACACTCATAACAAGAAATTTCTCAGTCAAAATCCAAAATGAACATGAGAACTGACTTGCAACATAGCTGGGTGAATGATCATGAAGGTTGCACAATTTTAGCTGGGAGGTCAGGAGACCATCTGCCATAATTGCAGAAGGCATAATCCGAGCTGCTAGGAGACTGGCTGACTGCTGGAACTACAAAATGCACAATCCAGTTGGGCAGTTGGTTGCTAAGACTGCGTAATGTGCGATTCCAGCCGGGAAAGACTGTTAGCTGAGGAACCAATTTGTGCATGTTTTTGGGCCAAGTAGATACTAACCTCTAGAAATGTGCAATTCAGTCTAGGAGTCCAGTGCTGGACTAGAATGTGCAAATCTGGAGAGGAAGGTGAGCCTTCCTTCTCTAGATTGTGCAATGCAGCCTTAGTGAAGGCAGAGACCGGGCCAAAGTGTTATAGACATGTTTGGGCACATCAACCCCAAACATATATGTCGATAAACTAGGGCTCATCAACCCCTAAAAGATTTGTTTCATACCCTAAAAGAGCATAGTCATTTAATTACATCATTCCCCAAAAGTTCCACTTGAGAAACCATCCAGAAATGGCCTAAACTGAACCATATTAACTGCTCCACTGGCAGAGTGCGATGCATACTCAGTGTTACACTACCAGGGTGCAATGCATACTATTTGGGTCTTCTATAGGGTGCGATGGGTGAGAATGGACAAATGTCCGAGACAGTTTGCTAGGTGGTTGCTCATGGAATCTTCTAGAAACTTCTCCTATGCCACTTGCCTCTCTGAATTGGCCCAGGGATGAGTAAGAGATCCAAGAAATGTCCAAGTGGAACTAGTCATAACAAGTGGAATGACACTAATGAAAACCCCATGAATGACTCACACCCTTGCACACATCTATAAATGGATCCCTCATCTAAGATATCTAGAGGCTAGAATATTGTGAATTGCAAGGAAGTGCTGATAGTTTATAATTGAGGAAAGAGCATTGTATTATTGGTGTGATCTTGCTATTTCATGAAGTGAAGAGAGATTGATGCTGGGAGGATGATGCTAGATCAGACAACTGGGTTGTAATTCTCCTTTCTATTTAATAAAGTTCTTCAAGTTTTCTTCCATATGATTGTGGAATTATGAATGTTATCGTTTGTGAATGCTATCATTTGTTCATTATATATCTGATTCTGTAATGTTTATGTTGTAATAGATCAATATGCTTTGATGGTTCTTTGTTGTTGTGTTTCTATAGGTACTCTCCAAGCGGGTTAAGTACGGGGAGGAATTACAAGCTCTGTCAAGGGGGAGAGAGATCAAGCAAGGGATTAAGTGGAAGTTCCAAGTTGGTTCCATTATCTTTCTCTTATCTATTACACATAGAAGAAATCATTGGATTGCTTTAAAATTTTATTTCTAGGGTAGCTTCCATACCTAGAGGGCTAGTCATTCGACAAGACACTAGTTTTCCCAGAAACAAATTGGCGACTCCACTGGGGAAGAACAGATGTTTGTTTGTTGTTATTATTTGTTTTATAAACTATAGGCAGAGCCTGAAGTCAGCCAAGTAACCTTCGAACTGCTCTTGTTCTGCAATTCCATAGTAGATGAATGCTGCTTTACTTAATCTCTAGTTTAGTTTATGAATTAGACATTTTATTCACAAGCACATCTAGATGCCCTTTTGGTATCTCAGTAACCTCTCAAGGAATTCCTTAATACTTTTCTCTTTACTGTCCATCAAAGCTCACCTTAACTCACTGAAAACAACTGCACATTTGAGTGAAAACCCATTTCAGTTGTGCTCCCTAGCCCATCACACTATCTGTCACTGTAACCCAATATGCATCACACCTCCTGAGTGTAGTAAGGGTGATGCATCCTTGTTTCTTTGAAGCCTAGATGCGATGATTGACTGAACCCTTTTTCCATTCTAGAAATTCCGGGTTTTTTGACCTTATTTTCAGTTTTCTTTATTTGTTTTGCTGCTTATGAACAATTCCTCCTTACTGAAGCCTACCTACATCACATAGATCAGCCTCCATTAGATTAGGATTAGTGAATTTTTTTATGTATTTGTTCATCATTTACAATCCTTTGTCGAAAAGTTGCTTAAATCGATCTGTCGCTTTGGTACAAAAGGTGTCGTAATTGTCATTTTGCGTCGAAAAGAGAAGTGTCGTGGATTCTTCCTTCCCTGGATAGTTGATTGAAATTTTCATCATGTATTTGGTTTGATTTGTTTATATTTGAAGTGTCAAAAGCATTTTTTAATTCAAAATTGAAAAGTGTCGTTTAGTCTTCCTTTCTCTTTTGAAGAAGAAATTGTCAAAAATGTCATTTTGAAAGAAATATTTCAGATCTTTGCTACAATTAGTTTTCCTTTTTGGCATTTTTCACATTAAGGAGAACAAAAACAAATACATGCATTTTCATTTAACATTTTTAGTTTGTGTGCGAAAAAATTATTTAGGAAAATGCACTAGTGTGTGCTCTTTGCTCTTTGTTTGAAAGAATTGTAATCTTCTTTCCCTAGTAGATAGGATTTTCATTGCTCAAAATAAACAGAGATTATTTATCACTGTAGATTGCATATTAGGAATTTGAAATCAACATCACGCGGTGAAGCATTGAAAGGTAAACTCTAAACAAGATCAAATCTAAAATAAATTTCAATGAACCTAACAATGCTTTGGAACTTAACGCAACACATCTAGAGGTCTAGGCTAGAGACATGTTTTGGCGTCATTAAAAATAGTAACTATCATTTTCATTGAAGGTTGGGTGATTCTTTCTCCTTGATACGACAAGTACTAGCACAGACTTGTGCTCCCCGTACCGTCGTGTATATATTGGGAGACCACAATAGGCTTATATCCTTTATCCATAGGAAGCCAAGTCTGCCACCTTACTGATCGCAATGCGCTGAACACAACATTCAGGAAGATTGACTGCTATACATAAGTCCTTAGTAATTTCTCTTTAATTTATCACCAAGGTGTATATTGCAGTTTTGCAATTAGTTTGGTGATCCCTCTGTCTAGATTTTCCAAAGTAGTCACTTTCGTTCCTTTTCGACTCTTTAAAAGAAAAGGTCCATCTAAGCACTAGTCACTTCAGGCTCATTAAAAATTGAAGGATACTAGAGTCATCTTTAGATTTTTCTCGACTCTTAAAAACTGAAAAAGCAAAGTTGTGTCAAAGCATCATTAAAATTAATTGAATTCGAAATAACATCCTTGTTCCTTAGTTGATATTAGGTTGAGACATATGGCGACGAATCTAGAGTCCACTGATCAGGGAATCCCTTTTTAGGGGAATCCTAGTCCTTTTCCTTCTTGGAGAAATATCGGTGGTCCTTGTATGGCTACATTGTCCCTTCCGGGAATAACCATTGGCCTTCCAGTATGGTTGTTTTCAACCTCTATGGTTCAAAATACAATGATTCCTCCATAATCGAATCAACCTCTAGTTGATACTGAAGTTGACCTTCACCTTGTTCTTCATTTATTTCTCCCTCCCCTTCTTCCTCTTCGCTTGGTGAAAGTAGTGATGCTAGTAACCAGGTGGCTGAGAAGAAGAAGAAAGGGAAGGAGAAGAAGAAGAAGCCAATTCAGCAAGGGGACAACCAAGCAGCCATTGCTTTGAATGCATCATTTGGTGAAAATCCACACATTAAACTTCCCAAAGCCAAATTTCCATGGATAATTTGTGCAGGTTACCATTCTCATCGAGACTGTCCTTGCTTTCCTCGGATCTTGAAAGAATGGTCTCCCTATTCACACCATCCTGTGTCATCAACTTCTAGAGATCATGTTGGTAACACACCTTCAACTAGTGATAGTAAAGTTCATGGACAGAGGAGAAAGGTTAGGTTTCCATGTAGGTTATGTGAAGGGAACCATGCCCTTCACCTTTGTCCTTTTTTGGATGAAGCCAAAAATGTGTTTGATAACCATCTTGCTTCACCACAACGACTTCCATTTGGCTACATGAAACTCTCCCCAAGTCCTTTACTAGTTGAAAAGCCAACTGACTTAATTCAACCATCGGTCAAAACCACTCTCTCTGAAAGTGAATCTTATGAGTCTATACCTGGCCAAAGTCAATAGGTCGATATGACAGTTGACCCAATTTCACCTTCAGATAATTGTACCCTTCCCGAAGAGAGTGAGAATGATACCATTCAAATTCTTTTTGTTACTTCAGATTCCGATGAACTTGGGGCAATCTGCTCGTTCTTTCTTGACAGGAGGAAATCCCCTCAGTTCTCGTAACTCAAGGGGTTAATTCACACATTTATTCGGTACCCCCTCCAAGTAGTCTAGTCACTACCTTTGATTGGAATTGACTAGCAAGATCCCGCCTTCCTTCTTATGTACCTTTCTGGATCATAGTACAAGTTTGTAAAATGATCATGTCTAGCACTATCATAGATGAAGGTGCATCAATGAGTGTCCTTTCCTCAACTACTTGGAAAGCGCTTGGTTCACCATCGCTTATGCCTATTACACAGAATCTGTTAGGCTTTAACAAAGGAACCAGTCGACCATTAGGGATCTTTCCTAAGTTACCGATCTCTTTGGGAGGGAAAACCATTCATATGAATGTGATGATAGTCTCAGGACCATTAGATTACAATTTACTCCTTGGACGTGACTATGTTTATAATATGGAATCTATTGTTTCAACACTCTTCCGAGTGATGTGTTTCCCGCATGAAGGTAAAATTGTCACCGTTGACTAGCTTTCATTTCCCGGTCCAAGCATGACTCCAAATCAATCATCATCCCTAAGTGGTCCTTTTACATCAACGGTATCTCTTGAATGTTCATTCCATTGATTTTATTTCCATAAGTAGTCTAGTGAATGTAACGAAGCTTAGGGGGCATGCACCTAGTTGTAAAGATAAGTTTCCTTATAGGTCATGTGATTGGTCTGTCACACTCGTCTCGAAGACCATTCACCTTTGTTTATTCTAGATGAAGCCATCCTGCTTCACCGCAGTGACTTCCATCTGGTTACCAAGTTGTAAATATAAGTTCCTTGTAGGTCATGTGATTGGTCTATCACACCAGTTTGTCACACCATTCACCTTTTTCTATTTTGGATGAAGCCATCCTGATTCATCGCAGTGACTTCCATCTGGTTACAAGAGACTCTCTCTTTCATCACACTAGGGGAATGCACCCCCCTTTTTCAAGCATAGTTCCCCCATGGTTCAAGCTTGTCAAAAAATGAACCCATTTTTCAATTTCATTTTCAATTTTTAGTTTTTGTCGTTTCATTTTCAATTTTTAGTTTTGTTCATTTCAAGCTTGTGTAAACATGAAACTAAATCCAAGCATAGCTCCCCCATGGTTCAAGCTTGTCAAAAAATGAACCCACCTTCAACTAAATAACCTTTGTGATTGCCATTCTATCAGCCTTTTGAGCCTTGGTTGTGTACCTCCCATCACCTTCATCCCTTTGGCTGATCAGATGCTCTCACTTGGTTGTTTACCCTTTTTGAGGAACAGTTGCGATGAGTGGTCTTATTAGCCAACCTCTTCATAGAAATCACCATGTTTTGAGAAGTTCCAAATTCATCAGAACCGGTTGCTACCCTAGACACCACTCGTTCCTCAAAATCGAGTCTCCTTTAAACCCTTTTCAAACTCATTAAATATGAAAATATTCTCGAGCCCTTGGCCTTTTCAGCTTGTTAAAGTGATTGGAAATGTCATCCCTCCTATATGATTTTATCCTTTTTCAGACCTGAGGGATTATCTTACGAAAAAGTTCAAGCACTTGTCTTTCTTGGCTCATTAAAGTGATCAGAAAAGTCATCCCTTTTGTATTATTATATCCTTTTTCAGACTTGAGGGATTATTTCACGAAAAAGAACTCTTGGAGTTTTCTTTTCATCCCTTTTCAAACTCTCTAAACATGAAAAGGACCGAGTTATCCTTGTCATTAAACTCGTTAAAACAATAGCGACAAACTTGTCCATTCTAGACAAGACCGAGTTTCACTATCGCTAGACTCGTTAAAACGTAGCGACAGGTTTGCCCAAAGGGAAAATTATAGAACAAAGCATATGTTATCCTCCTCAAGCTTGACAAAAATAAAGAGGTACTGGTCAGCAATGACTGGGGAAAAAAGGAAAAAATTGAAGAATTTATGGTAGCAGGTCACTCTTGAACATGACACTTTCACTCCATCACCATTATTAAGTCGGGTTGGGTTTTTCCGTTCACTGTTCATCTCACCATTGGTCTTTCACACCATCCATATTTTGGGGTTAATGCTACCAATCCATCTTAGTTTCGCCAACATGTTAAAGAGAAGTCATTCAGTCGAGAATTCACCATCTAGTTAATGTCTCATCCACTACAATACCTCCAACTTTCATTTTTTCATGACTGCCATCCTGGAACCTTGTGTAGTCAGTTTGTTTTCACCTCCAAAAATCATTTTCTTCATTTTGTGTTGCAGATGTGGGATACATTAAGGCCCTCCTACGAAAATTCACTTCTTGTTGACATCAACTCATTATCCAAGAAGTTGACTTAAAAACACCCCTTTCAGTGCTTTGAAGCTTGCATACATCAATGGCAAGTTTCTCACTTTGGCGATAGGTTGACATCAATGGCCTTCGACCAAAAGATTTTGCGTGGTGTTCGACATCAGATCATATATTCACACCACGTGAATTGTATTGTAGTACCTTGAGCGTCATTATCATTATCGGTGATTCCTCTCACATCTGTTAACAGCTTACATCATTGGCTGGTAATCAGGCGATGCCTTTCCATGTTCCACTTCAGAACATCTCTTCACATGGATCGACTTGTACATCGGGCGAAGATTGAACGAGTTTGAAGACCCCAGATCTAGTTTCATCCATCCAGACTACGATATATTCAGGGATATAAAAACATAAAATGTAGAAAGGCGCTGCATGGATAGTCATTTGAACCATGGATGATGACTCTGCATCTAAAGAATCACCAGTCTGCATCTATAGATGACTATTTGATCTAGGTACATGAAATGAATTTATAAATCTAAGCATGGGAATGCCTACCTCAGTTAGGTCATGAAAATTATATTATGATGATGTATTATATTGTAACTTATGCAGGTCACCTTCCAGTTCGAAACCTCAGATCCTCATGATAAAGCATTTCACCCGACATCAAGGTTTACAACTTCATGCTTTAGGGGGAAACTGTTATAGAAATATTTTGGCACATCAAACCCAAACTTATATGTCGATAAATTAGGGCTCATCAACCCCTAAAAGAGTTGTTTCATACACTAAAAGAGCATAGTCATCTGATTACATCATTCCCCAAAAGTTCCACCTGAGAAACCATCTAGAAATGGCCTAAACTGAACCATACTGACTGCTCCACTGGCAAAGTGAAATGCATACTGAGTGTTACACTGCCAGGGTGCGATGCATACTATTTGGGCCTTCTATAGGGTGCGATGGGTGAGAATGGACAAATTCCCGAGACAGTTTGCTAGGTGGTTAATCATGGAATCTTCTAGAAACTTCTCCTATGCCACTTACCTCTCTGAATTGGCCCAGGGATGAGTAAGAGATCCAAGAAATCTCCAAGTGGAACCAATTGTAACAAGTGGAATGACACTAATCAAAAACCCATGAATGACTTACACCCTTGCACACATCTATAAATGGATCCCTATGTAAGAGATCTAGAGGCTAGAATATTGTGAATTGCAAGGAAGTGTTGATAGTTTGTAATTGGGGAAAGGGCATTGTATTGTTGGTGTGATATTGCTATTTCATGAGGTGAAGAGGGCTTGATGTTGGGAGGATGATGCTAGATCAGATAACTGGGTTGTAATTCTCCCTTCTATTTAATAAAGTTCTCCAAGTTTTCTTCCATATGATTGTGAAATTGTGAATGTTATCATTTGTGAATGCCATCATTTGTTAATTATATATTTGATTTTGTAATGTTTATGTTGTAATAGATCAAGATGCTTTGACGGTTCTTTGTTGCTTTGTTTCTACAGGTACTCTCCAAGCGGGTTAAGTACGAGGAGGAGTTGCAAGCTCTATCAAGGGGGAGAGAGATTAAGCA
Organism: Pinus taeda; assembly: GCA_000404065.3. Classification (NCBI taxonomy): domain Eukaryota; kingdom Viridiplantae; phylum Streptophyta; class Pinopsida; order Pinales; family Pinaceae; genus Pinus; species Pinus taeda. The sequence goes on along the minus strand of APFE031257029.1, from coordinate 71,879 downwards.
AGGGATTAAGCAGAAGTTTCAGGTTGGTTCCATTACCTTTCTCTTATCTGTTACACATAGAATAAATCATTGGATTGCTTTAAACTATTGTTTCTAGGGTAGCTTCCAAACCTAGAGGGCTAGGTGTTCGACAAGACACTAGTTTTCCTAGAAACACAAGGTTGGATCAACTCGCCGATGGGAAATTGAAAGAAAGTAAGTCAATTAAATGCATGGTGGCACTAAGTGATAGAAGAAGTGATAAACAGTTCATGAAAAACATGAATGGAAGATTGAGCAAATTGATTAACATGCATGTGGGTGAGGTCATTCGTTGGTTGGGCGAACGTCTGTGCAAAACATTTTCGTGCATGTGACAGAAGTGAGATATGAACAAAAATTGAAACAGAGCTAGGAAAAACTATAATATATGTAAAAGACAGCAGATGTTTGAAGAAATCAAGCAATCAACACTCACACAAGTGAATACACAAAAAGAGACAGAAATGTAGCACAAGGCATGGGAAGCGAGCTTACCCCAAAAGAGCTGAGCTAAATGTACCAACTGCTCCTAGATGTGATGTGGGATGTTAGAGCTACAAGGTTGATGTAAGGAATGAGCTCTGCAGTGTCCGGTTGATGAGTTTTGATAGCATCAAGGTTGTGACATGCATGCCACAAATTTAGGGGAAGCGACACTTGGAGGGAGGTTTCTAAATTGTTCCTTGCATGTAACCTCCAACTACTAAACATAGATCCCTGAAATAAGGGATGCCTTTGTGTGTTGCCTTGGGAGAAATAGCCCATGCATGAGGGAACCGGTCAACTCAGCTACGCATGCAAGAGACTACTTGATTGCTGGAGAAAAATGTGCATTCCTAACTGTAAGTTGGGTTGAATGCCTAAGGATATTGCACAATGTCTAGGCCCAGTAGCTGACTACTTCCCAGATTTTCACAAATCCTAGGCTGAATAGCCTATTTATGGGAAAAATTATGCAAATCTTACAGGGAGGGTCGGCTGGTAGGATTGCGCAATCCTAGAGCCCAGCAGGCTATCAAAGGGAATTATGTAATTCCTGGAGAGAAGGTTGGTTGCCCTCTAGAAATGCACAAATTTCACTGGGAGGTTGCTCAGCCTACAACTAGACCAAGTCCAGATGAGAAGCTTGTGAGGGAAATGGATCAACTATGACTGATAGGTTGCTTTTGAGCAAGAAAGACACTGAAGCTTGAGGACTTGATGAAGCAAGGCAAGTTGCTCTGAAGGTTGGTAGGGAAGCTCTAAAATAGGCTAAGGAAAAATTTTGGAGGGTGGTTGTAGCAGTTACAATAGGGTCAAGATTCCGTAAATGAATAGTTTGTACATGGTATTCTATAGATAGGGCTTCATTGAATCTTTATTCTATTTTAACATAACAAATCCCTTGTTTTTGTGAGATGATAAAATCATGAGATGATAGATAACCGATGCTATATGATGTTGTTTATGATTATTCCCTTAATATCTTGGAACAATTTTAGATCAGATTCGAGTTGAGATATCTTATAAAAAATAGTGCACCAAGACAAATTTTCCAATCGGGGTAGTGACATCAAATATGAAAAATGGCTTACAAGATTTTCTTCTCTGAAGTGATCACTGAATCCATTAATTTGAGCCATATGATATTAACTTTAATGTGACATCAAACCCTTACATATAACATAATGGAGCTAATTAATGAATGAGACTATCCATCCTTTTCAAACACTATTAGTATTGTCATGCAAATACTATCATAATGTCAAGACTAACGATATGGCATAGTGCCAAGACCAATCATGCTACTATGTAAAGTATACAAGTGATGTCAAATTAATATGGTGTGTCATTCCAACTTTGTCTCATTTCTGTATATATAGACGTTGCTAGGCAGAGATGTGATTCTAAACTTATTTGCAAGACATATATACAACACAAGGAATAATATATTCTGAGATATCCAATGATGCCTTAGTGCATAATGATATTTTGTCAAACCATGCCAACATACTGTGCACCTAAAATCAAATGTGTACATATGTTTTATTGTCGAGCATAATAACAAAAACCTTGTATCATTGATATGCAGAAAAATGATATCAATATCACACTATGCACTAATGAGATGATGAAGGTACTAAAGCATAAGGAGATGAAATAATATGATCTCTACCTTTTTTTTGTTGTTTAGTACAATTGAAATATTATATGATAAAATTTCTGTCATTTTGTCTTGTATCATTGACCTATCCAAGACTAGTTCTCACATGTTTTAAATTGACATCTCCTTGAATTGTTGAGTCAGAAGAGGATTAGAAACAACCATGATCAAAATAAATACTCTATAGTTGGTGATGATCGAAGAGATGAAAGAACCTAATGAAGCATCAACAACCCACATAGTCTGAAATCAATTCATAAAGACGAGATCTTTTGGTCAAGGATTCATAAAGACCCAAAGTAATTCCATGGGATAAGGTTGCATGTTATGCAATTAGAGTGATAGAGGACAAAAGGAGAGAGAAAACTAAGGCAGAATGTCAAATTTGAGTGAGGCTTGTAGACTGACTGGTAGTGGATAGAGGGAGGTGAGAGTCATCTAGAATTGAAATGGAGAGACAATTTTCATCCAAAACCTCAAATCATAGTAGCCATTTGAATCAAGAACAAATAGCTCAACCAATGTGGAAGTAATCCTTTACACCTTGCACTGAGATTGAATCTCTTATTAGGGCTTATCAAAGTTAAATGGTTTTATGCCTCTTTCTAATTTGAATATTTCGAGATTCCCTTCTTGTGAAGCATTCCATAGTCCATAGAGTCTAGTCAACAAAGTTCTTGTAGTGATTTCTCTCTTTTTCCACTCTTTCTTGGGCTTGTCCTCTCCTAGCTCTGATACCATGTTAATTCTATCTTAAAATGTTCTTTGCTTAGGAAAATCACTTCAATGATTAAGATTAGCTCGAGATTAATTCCATTTATGTCAATAGAAATAACATAAAATATTATTCATTGAAAATCATTATTGAAAGAACATAAGTAATCATAAGAAGAAGACAAACCAAGACAAGAGAACATCGAAATTGGCCCAAGCCAGGGAAAAAACCCATGATGGGGAAAACTGTTGGGTCCCTATAATACTAGTGATTACCCCATTACTATTGTAGTTGTACCCCTTATTAATATTTTTGTGCCCCTATTGTTCCCATATTGTTATTACTGTGCCCCATAGAATCCCTGTATTGTTACTTTTGTGGCTTTATATTATTATTGTTAGGTCGGCTGGGTTATATTGTGACTCCTTAGACTCCTATATATAGAAAGGAGGTTTTGTCATTTGTATCATCCAAGAATTGTTCATTTATGTAATGTAAAGGAGATTGCCCCCTCGAAGAGGCTGAATTCTAAGGCGTTGATCTATCTTTTCTATCTTTCTTGAAGTTGGTTTCATAACATTTGGTATCAGAGCTTTGGATTCTAGGGTTTCGCTACTCCAAACAGGTCATCGTGGAATGTTTGCTATAACTATTTTTCTACGACATTTTAGAAGCTAAAGAAAAAACCCATTTGAGAAGAAATCGTGCTGAATATCAGTTCCAAATTTCAGAACTTTTCGTGCTATATTTACGGAGATATGATCTGAGAAATTTGGTCTTCTTGCAGACTCCTGAATTACATTCAAAATAGGTGACTTGGGGAAAATCGTCATAACTTTCTCTTTGAGGATCGGATTGAAATTGCATAAGAAGGTGTAGAAAGAGGACAGACTATAGTTTCTTGTATGTATTGTTTTAGAGCCAAAGGTTGAAACAATGAATCGTGGTACGTCATACAAGTTCGCTCTACCGAACTAGTCTATAAGCGGGTCACTGTGGGAGATTTTGCATAACTCTTCATTGGAGAATCCAATTTGGATCAGACTAGTGGCATTGGAAAGAGAACACAGAGGGCTACTACAAATTGCAATTTCAGAACTAGATGATCTGAAATTATAGAGATACATTAGAGGCAATATCAAGCTCCTACAAAGTGAAAAAAGGTGTGTAGATTCTTTTAAATTTTTGCTTAAGATTGGTTTGAAAATTTATTTTGAAGGAATTCAAAGGGCATAGTGGAGAATTATTATTAGTAACTGATTCCCCGAGGAAAGAAAATGCAAACACCTAGTAAGGAACCAGAAATCTCTAGCATGACTCATGAAGAAGAGGAAGAAACGCTAAATGATATATCAAAATTACAAGAACAAGCGCAACAAATGTCATCTTCACAAAAGCTAACTGAAGCTAAGATAAATGGCGTGGAATCTAAGATAAATGGTGTGGAATCTAAGATAAAGGGCATGGAAGCTAAGATGGATGATTTGAAGATAGATTTGAAGACAGAGTTGAAG
>APFE031257029.1:40282-59156 GCA_000404065.3 Pinus taeda | reverse complement strand
TTGCAGCAGGTGGTTTTCACCCACATTGGGTTTCCACCTTATATCTGGTGTTCCTTGGTGTGATTATCTGTTTTTCTTCTTCTTGCTCATTATTATATGGTACTGACAAACAAACTAATGATGAATATCTGAAGAATAAATTAAAGTATAAATCTGGAAGATATATTGAAAAGAATTTGATAATGCTGATTCACCCCCCCTCTCAGTATTATTTCTAACAATTGGTATCAGAGTAGGTCCTTCTGAAGAAGCTTGATCGCTTGAAGGAAGTTATATCATTATGAGCAACTACGAGAGGGAAGCATCAATTAGGCCACCGATTTTTGATGGGACAAACTCCGTATATTGGAAGGTAAGAGTTACTGCCTATCTTCAATCTCTTGGTACAGAAGTCTGGGATATCATAGACACAGGGTACACTTTTCTATCAGCAACTCCTACAGATCCGGCTGAGAAGAAGAAATATGAAACAAATGCAAAGGCTGTCAATACCCTATTAGGATGTCTATCTGAATCAGAATTCATCAAGGTTATGCAGTATAAATCCGCAAAAGAAATATGGGACAAGATTGTTCTAAGCTATGAAGGAGATGAATTTCTCAGAATTCAGTATGAAAATCTCAGAATGCACAATGATGAAAGTGTGGCTAATTATTTCCTACGTGTAGATGAGATTGTTAATTGTATGAAAAACTTGGGTGAAGAAATAAAAGAGGCTGTTGTGGTTGAAAAAGTTCTAAGATCTTTGCCCCTAAGTTTGAATCTAAAGTTTCTGCAATAGAAGAGAAAGAGAATATACGAAATCTTACCAGGTCACAGCTGCACGGAATTTTGACTGCTTATGAAATGAGGAAAGGAGGATCATCAGACAAGAGAGAAGTTGCTTTCAAGGCTTCAGGCAAAGAGATTACTATGAGTCAGGACACGTCTCAGAAGAAGAGGAAGAATCAAACTTTGTCAAGAACCTTCAACGAGGTACTAGAAGATTCAGAGGTAAGTTACCTTTCAAATGCTTTGCTTGTGGAAGAGTCGGTCACTATGCTACCAAATGCCCTCATAAGGATAAGATTGTTAAGGTTAAGGAACCTATTAGATGGAACAAGAAACAGAATGTAAATAAGAAAATCTATTACACTCATGAAGATAGTGATGGACTCTCAAATAGTGATGAAGATGAACGAGGTAATGATTATAAACTTTTAATGGCTTTTGAAGATGATGATTACATGGATGTTATAGATGAAGACAGTATTTATGAAGAGATTTCTAATCTCAAACTTTGTTTAGAAGAGAAAAATGTGATTATTGATTCTTTGCAATGTCAATTGGCTGAAAGCGAAAAACATCATGAAAAATTGGAATGTGAAATTGTGGGACTTAGAAAAGAGATTGAGAAAACCAAAGCTCCTAATCTTAGATTTGTTAAAGGATCTGAAACTCTAGATGAGATTATCAATGTGTAGCATTCCCCTCTAATCAAGACAGGTATGGGATATAATGAAGAAGCATCTCAAGCGCAGAAACCACCCACCTCAAAAAGTTATCTTGATGCAGCAAGGAGGAATGAGAAAAAGCCCAATGGAGATCACCAGGTAAAACAAGGATGATTTACATCAAGAATAAACAGACTACCAGGTAAATCGGGGGCAATCCACCTTAAGGACGAACAAAAGCTACAACCAGCCACAGGTAAAATCTTCTCAATTTTCCTCAAGAATGGATGACAATAGAAACTACAATCATTTAGCTGGTAGATTTGATAATTGCAGGAGTTTCTTCGATGGCCAATGTTTCTCTTGCCATAACTTTGGCCACAAAGAAGCTCAATGTGTTGCCTATAAGACAATCATGACTAGAGAAGCTCAAAAACAAAGAAGTATGACTGGAATTACAAAAATGACCTATAACAACTTTTCCACCCTTGAAAATGAAATTGAATGTTCTATTTGCAATAACTTCGGTCATGAAGACTCTGAATGCAGGAGCAGGTTTTGGAAGACAACTCAGAAGGATCAAACCTCAAGTGCCAGAACATGGAGAATGAAGGAACCACAACCAGAAAGATGTGGGATAACTTTATATGTAGAAGGACAGGAAAATCAATGGTACATCGACAGTGGATGTTCGAAGCATATGACAGGTGATAAAGAAAAACTTCAATCATATAGTGCTTTAGAAAAGGGAAAGAAAGCTTCTTTTGGAAATGATACCCCTGCAGTCATAAAAGGAAAAGGCACTGTTCAGTTGAAATAAAAAGTCAAAGCTGGAAATGTTTTGTATGTTGATGGCTTGAAGCATAATCTACTGAGTGTCAGTCAGATGTGCGATCAAGGAACTGAGGTGATATTCCGATCAAATGGTTGTACTGTTCGTGATCTTGATACAGGAAAAATAGTGATCAAAGGCATAAGAACTCCAAATAATTTATACATAGTTGAAGAAGGAAAACAACAATGCTATTTGAGCAAGAATGATGAACACTGGCTATGGCACCGGAGGTTGGGGCATCTAAGTTTCTCACAGATAAGGAAAGAATGCAAATACCAGGCAGTTCGTGGTCTTCCAGACATCAAAATTCCAAACAATATTATATGTAAATCATGTCAGTTTGGTAAGCAAACCAGAACTAACTTCCCTGAAAAGGAAGGATCAATGAGCAGGCCACTTGAGCTTGTCCATACTAATGTATGTGGTCCATTTAGGAAAAGTTCACCTCGAGGAGAAGAATACTTTATATTATTCATTGATGACTATTGAAGGATGGTTTGGATAGGAATTATGAAGCACAAATATGAAGCCTTCGAAAAATTCAAATCCTTCAAAGCCTTGGCTGAAAACGAATCAAATCACAAAATTAAATGCCTCAAGTCTGATAGAGGTGGGGAGTTTACCTCAAATGAATTTTTTCATTTTTGTGAACAACATGGAATAAGAAGGGAATTCTCTACAGCCAAGACTCCTCAGCAAAATGGAGTAGTGGAAAGGATGAACAGAATGGTTCAACAGATGGCTCGTGCTATGCTTGATGAGTCTGGAACTCCCGCAACCTTCTGAAGTGAAGCTGCATATGATGCGGTTGTTATTCTCAAGAAAACAAATGTCCAGGTGAACAACACTCAAACTCCTCATAGCTCTGGTATGGTGAGACTCCTTCGGTAAAACATTTCAAAATTTTTGGAAGCAAATGCTATATTAAGAATAATGATGAATAACTTGGCAAGCTTGAACCTAGAGCAGATGAAGGCATACTCCTTGGTTATTCTCCCTACAGTAAAGCATATAAGTGTTACAATAAAAGACTTGGAAGAATTGTTGACAGCATTGATGTAGTGATTGATGAAGAAGGAAACATTCCTAGGCAAGTAAATTATGAAGATTTCGAAGATGATGATGACTATCCATCAACATCAAATCAGATTCATGATGAAGAAGAAACTCATGAGGATCCTGATGAACAAATAAGGATAGAAGAAAAGACTCCATCCAAGTACGTTCAGAAGAATCATCTAGAATCTCAAATTTTGGGGCAAAAAGAGGTTGGAATACAAACAAGAAGAACAATTGCAGAAGCTTCAAGCTATTTGGCATTACTCTCCTCCATTGAACCACAAAATGTAAGAGAGGCTTGCAAAGATGAATGTTGGGTCAAGGCAATGGATGAAGAACTTGAGCAGATCGAAAAGAATAACACTTGGGAGTTGGTTCCTAGACCAAAAGATAAGAATGTCATAGGGACAAAATGGATCTTCAAAAACAAGTTGAATGAAAATGGGGAAGAATTTAGAAACAAGGCCAGACTTGTTTGTAAAGGGTATGCTCAACAAGAAGGAATAGACTTTGAAGAAACTTTTGCTCCCGTTGCTAGACTTGAGGCCATCCAGATGTTCCTTGATCTCTCAAGTTTTCAGAAGTTCAAAGTATTCCAAATGGACGTGAAATCAGCCTTTCTAAATGGAGACTTAGAAGAAGAAGTGTAAATTGAGCAACCAGATGGTTTCATTATTGGGAATGATCCAAAACTTATATGCAGACTAAAAAAGGCTCTCTATGGTCTTAAACAAGCTCCAAGGGCTTGGTACTACTGTTTGGACAAATATCTTCATAAACAAGGATTTTCAAAAGGATCTGCAGATAGAAATATTTATATAAAAATTGAAAGTGACAAATTGCTAATACTTGTTGTGTATGTAGATGATATTATCTTTGGTAGCAATGAAGAAGCTATGAGTCAAAGCTTTGCCTTGGTGATGCAGAAAGAATTCCAAATGTCTTGGCTTGGAGAACTGACATATTTTCTTGGATTGCAAATCCAACAAAATGAAGGCGGTATCTTTTTGTCTCAAACCAAGTATCTCAAGCAAATTTTGAAGAAATATGGCATGGAAGATGCAAAACCAGTATGTACACCCATGGTTACAGGATGTAGCCTCAGTGCAAATGATGAATCAGCAGCAGTGCATCAACCAACCTATAGATCCATGATTGGAAGTCTTCTTTATTTGACAGGTACCCGACCAGACATCATGCATGCAGTGGGAATAGTGGGAAGATTTCAGGAAAATCCTAAGGAAACCCATCTTCAGGCAGTAAAGAGAATTTTCAAGTATCTTCAAGGAACTCAAACCTATGGCTTATGGTATCCTAGAGATACAGATCTCACTCTTCATGCGTATACAGATGCAGATTGGGTTGGAGGCATGGATGACAGAAAGAGAAAAAGTGGTGGTGCATTCTTTATGGGTTCCAGATTAGTATCTTGGTTCAACAAGAAACAAAGTTCGATTGCTTTATCTACAGCTGAAGTAGAATATGTGGTTGTTGCATCTTGCTGCACTCAACTCCTTTGGATGATGAAGACCTTGCAGGATTTTCAAATCACTTGTACACCACCTATCTCCATCTTATGTGATAATACAAGTGTAATCAGCATTTCAAAGAACCCAGTCATGCATTCAAAGACCAACCACATACCTATCAAATATCATTTTCTCCGGGAACAAGTGCTGGAACAAAAGGTCAAGCTGGAGTATGTTCCTTCTAAAGAACAAATTGCTGATATACTCACCAAACCACTGCCCAGGGAAAATTTTGAATACCTCAGATAGAAGCTGGGAGTAGTTGATGCATCATCTTCCTGTTAAATCTTGTCAGTTTCAGAGAAAAATGGGTGTATGCGAGTTGCCTGAGGAAGATCCGCGTACATACAATAGTTTGTGCACAGAAAGTCGCATATATGGAGGCTTGATGGATATCAGAAGGGACAGGCTTTGGTTGAAAATTGTCTGATATGGATCTGAAAGAGACCATCTGGCACTGGTTCAGGGGGAGCAGATAAAATTCTAATGATGCATTGTTGGCATTATCTTAGAAGCTTTTGGTTCTATTTCACAGTTGTTGTTCGTCTCTGGTGGAATAGAGGCAGAGGGAGAACAGAAGGAAATCTTGGTTTCTGATCTGAATGGTGATTGACAGATGTTGCTGCTATTAGTTATTTGTGACTTTCATAAGTCTTGCTCTACATATTTCGTCTCTATGTCATGTATCTCTTTTATGGTGTCAAGGTCCTGTAACGGCCTATTTTGGTTTCCCCACTATGCTTGGGATGAAGATGTAATGTACTTGGTTGTCATATGGAATTTTCTGATGTATCCCCACTTGGTTGGGTGGATGATCCCCACGTGGTTGGGTGATGGATGTATGTATTGAGTATTTTGATGATAGGAAGGTCTTTTATGATGTATATTTCATGGCTCTTCTTGAAGAACATCTTTTGCAGATCTTGCCTATAGTCAGGGGCAGCATGGTCAGCACAGCAGGGCAGAAATTTCAGCATGTACTTAGGGGGAGCACAACCCTTTGCCCTTGATGACAAAGGGGGAGAATGAATTTGAGGATCTTGGGGTGTCCATCAAGTCCAAAGGGGGAGATTGTTGGTTTTGGCACTGATTTAGAGCTATGGCATAGGTGTTGTCCTTGATGGCAACTTTCTTTGGTAACAGATCGCAGTTCAGGATTTTAGAATGAAGGAAAAGGCATATACGCAGGTTCATCTAGACTAAGGCGTGTATACACGTGGGTTATACGTCACAATGGCGCGTATGCGTATACACGCACTTTCACGCAAGGAAAAGCGCATATATGTTGGAGAACTTACTTTTGGACCGTGGTAGTTAGTCCTTGGTATTTGAACCTATGGTTTTGGACCATGGTGTCTCGTCAGATGTCTTGATCCCAAGTATTGGGTCCATGGTATTGATTTATTATGGTTTTGGACCGTGGTATTGTGAAAGGCCTAAGACTATAAAAGAGGAAGGAGATCATGTGGCAAAGGATTATTTGAATTATGATTGAATATCTGATAAAGTGCTAGATATGGAATACCGATAATTGGGTTATGGTGCAGATCAGGATCTGAATGAAGGAGGAACCTTAGCGCAAAGAGAAGGATAAGTTCTATTGATGGGTCATAATATTTAAGCTTGAATGGTAGTATATTTGTATGATTTTGATCTGTTATATGTGGCACTTGCTTGATATATAAAACTAATAATCTGGGTTGATTAGTGTTTGAATATCTGAAAGAGTGAATTATCCTTTATAGATCTGTACGCAGGTTCAGTGAAGCGAAGGCATGTATACACGCTGGTTTAGTGAATGAAAACAACGTATACACAGGCTATTCCAAATATAGAAGCGTATGCATGCGGGTTTTAGGCTATTGAAGTAACGTATTTGTTTTGAATTGTGATCTAGATGCTCCTGTGTATTGCTGTTGTGTTCTGGGTTCCGAATTTGGTGTGTGGTTACTGTTACTGTGTTTTGGGTACAACTATCAGAGAAGTATCTACTTTATTCAGTTCTAATTGATGAAAAGGAGATTGTTTGATTATGATTTATTGATGTTCATGGATCCAGTTTGAAAATTTATGAAACGTGGTCCCTGGGGGAAAGAGAAGATTGTAGCCTTCAGTAGCCAACACCTACATACTAGTACCTTGGCTAGTGCAAGAGCTAAGGGGGTTGCAGCTCCCTTCTAGGAGAAGCAGGAAAACGAGAGAGGGTTGTAGCTCTCTGCAAGTTACAGCCTGTGTACTGGTAAAGGACTGCACCAGTACATTGTAAAAAGAAGTTTCTAATTAAAAGAAGATAGAGACGAATTGCAGCTGGTGGTTTTCACCCACATTGGGTTTCCACCTTATATCTTGTGTTCTTGTGTGTGATTGTCTTCTGCTCTATTTTACTGCTTCTGGTTACTGGTTATTTGATTCTGATACTCAGATTACTAATCAACATCTTTTAGATAAAGGAAATTATAAGTTTGCATTGTATACGTGGGTTTCCTTCTGCATAGTTGTGTATATACGCGGTTTTAATTAACAGAAGTAGTGTATATCATCTGGATTTGAAAAAGGGAATGTTTGACTAGATAATACTGATTCACCTCCCCTCTTAGTATTATTCCCAATAATTGGTATCAGATCAGGTCCTTCTGAAGAAGCTTGATCGCTTGAAGGAAGATCCATCATCATGAGCAACTACGAGAGAGAAGCATCCATCAGGCCACCAATTTTTGATGGGACAAACTTCGCATATTGGAAGGTAAGAACTACTACCTATCTTCAATCTCTTGGTATAGAAGTCTGGGATATCATAGATACAGGGTACACTTTTCCATCAGCAACTCCTACAAATTCGGCTGAGAAGAAGAAATATGAAACAAATGCAAAGGCTGTCAATACCCTATTAGGATGTCTATCTCAATCAGAAATCGTCAAGGTTATGTAGTATAAATCCGCAAAAGAAATATGGGACAAGATTTTTCTGAGCTATGAAGGAGATGAACAGGTAAAACGAGCAAAAATTCAAACTCTCAGAATTCAGTATGAAAATCTCATAATGCACAATGATGAAAGTACGGCTAACTATTTTCTACGTGTAGATGAGATTGTTAATTGTATGAAGAACTTGGGTGAAGAAATAAAAGAGGTTGTTTTGGTTGAAAAAGTTGTAAGATTTTTGTCCCCTAAGTTTGAATCTAAAGTTTTTGCAATAGAAGAGAAAGAGAATCTACGAAATCTTACCATGTCACAGCTGCACGGAATTTTGACTGCTTATGAAATGAGGAAAAGAGGACCATCAGACAGGAGAGAAGTTGCTTTCAAGGCTTCAGGAAAAGGAGATTACTATGAGTCAGGACACATCTCAGAAGAAGAGGAAGAATCAAACTTTGTCAAGAACCTTCAACGAAGTACTGGAAGATTCAGAGGTAAGTTACCTTTCAAATGCTTTGCTTGTGGAAGAGTCGGTCACTATGCTGCCAAATGCCCTCATAAGGATAAGATTGATAAGGGTAAGGAACCTGTTAGATGGAACAAAAAATAGAATGTAAATAAGAAAAGCTATTACACTCATGAAGATAGTGATGGACTCTCAAATAGTGATGAAGATGAAGGAGGTAATGATTATAAACTTTCAATGGCTTTCGAAGATGATGATTACATGGATGCTATAGATGAAGAAGGTATTTATGAAGAGATTTCTAATCTCAAACTTTTTTTAGAAGAGAAAAATGTGATTATTGATTCTCTGCAATGTCAACTAGCTGAAAGCAATAAGCATCATGAAAAATTGGAATGTGAAATTGTGGGACTTAGAAAAGAGATTGACAAAACCAAATCTCTTAATCTTAGATTTGTTAAAGGATTTGAAACTCTAGATGAGATATTCAATGTGCAGCATTCCCCTCTAATCAAGACAGGTCTAGGATATAATGAAGAAGCACCTCAAGCGCAGAAACCATCCACCTCAAAAAGTTATCTTGATGCAGCAAGGAGTAATGAGAAAAAGCCCAATGGAGATCACCAGGTCAAACAAGGATGATTTACATCAAGAATAAACAAAGACTACCAGGTAAATCGGGGGCAATCCACCTTAAGGATGAACAAAAGCTACAACCAGCCACAAGTAAAATCTTCTCAATTTGCCTCAAGAATGGATGATAATAGAAACTACAATCATTTAGCTGGTAGATTTGATAATCGCAGGAGTTTCTTCAATGGCCAATGTTTCTCTTTCCATAACTTTGGCCATAAAGTAGCTCAATGTGTTGCCTATAAGACAATCATGACTAGAGAAGCTCAAAAACAAAGAAGTATGATTGCAATTACGAAAAGGACCTATAACAACTTTTCCGCCCTTGAAAATGAAATTGAATGTTCTATTTGCAATAAATTCAGTCATGAAGACTCTAAATGCAGGAGCAGGTTTTGGAAGACAGCTCAGAAGGAACAAACCTCAAGTGCCAGAACATGGAGAATGAAGGAACCACAACCAGAAAGATGTGGGATAGCTTTATATGCATAAGGACAGGAAAATCAATGGTACATCGACAGTGGATGTTCGAAGCATATGACAGGTGATAAAGAAAAACTTCAACCATATAGTGCTTTAGAAAAGGGAAAGAAAGTTTCTTTTGGAAATGATACTCCTGCAGTCATAAAAGGAAAAGGCATTGTTCAGTTGAAAGAAAAAGTCAAAGGTGGAAATGTTTTGTATGTTGATGGCTTGAAGCATAATCTACTGAGTTTCAGTCAGATGTGCAATCAAGGAACTGAGGTAATATTTCGATCAAATGGTTGTAGTGTTCGTGATCTTGATACAGGAAAAACAGTGATCAAAGGCATAAGAACTCCAAATAATTTATACATATTTGAAAGGACAACAACAATGCTATTTGAGGAAGAATGATGAACACTGGCTGTGGCACCAGAGGTTGGGGCATCTAAGTTTCTCACAGATAAGGAAAGCATGCAAATACCAGGCAGTTCGTGGTCTTCCAGACATCAAAATTCTAGACAATACTATATGCAAATCATGTCATTTTGGTAAGCAAACCAGAACTATCTTCACTAAAAAGGAAGGATCAGCAAGCAGGCCACTTGAGCTTGTCCATACTGATGTATGTGGTCCATTTAGGAGAAGGTCACCTCGAGGAGAAGAATACTTTATATTATTCATTGATGACTATTCAAGGATGGTTTGGATAGGACTTATGAAGCACAAAGATGAAGCCTTCGAAAAATTCAAATCCTTCAAAGCTTTGGCTGAAAACGAATCAGATCACAAAATTAAATGCCTCAGGTCTGATAGAGGTGGGGAGTTTACCTCAAATGAATTTTCGATTTTTGTGAAGAACATGGAATAAGAAGGGAATTCTCTACAGCTAGGACTCCTCAGCAAAATGGAGTAGTGGAAAGGATGAACAGAACGGTTCAACAGATGGCTCATGCTATGCTTGATGATTCCGGAACTCCCGCAACCTTCTGGGGCGAAGCTGCATATATTGCGGTTGTTATTCTCAATAAAACAAATGTCCGGGTGAATAGCACTCAAACTCCTCATGAGCTCTGGTATGGTGAGACTCCTTCGGTAAAACATTTCAAAATTTTTGGAAGCAAGTGCTATATTAAGAATAATGATGAACAACTTGGCAAGCTTGAACCTAGAGCAGATGAAGGCATTCTCCTTGGATATTCTCCCTACAGTAAAGCATATAAGTGTTATAATAAAAGACCTGGAAGAATTGTTGACAACATTGATGTAGTGATTGATGAAGAAGGAAACATTCCTAGGCAAGTAAATTATGAAGATTTCGAAGATGATGAGGACTATCCATCAACATCAAATCAGATTCATGATGCAGAAGAAACCTATGAAGAAGAAACCCATGAGGAGCCTGAAGAAAAAATAAGGATAGAAGAAAAGACTCCATCCAGGTATGTTCAGAAGAATCATCCAGAATCTCAAATTTTGGGGAAAAAAGAGGCTAGAATACAAACAAGAAGAACAATTGCAAAAGCTTCAAGCTATTTGGCATTGCTTTCATCCACTGAACCAAAAAATGTAAGATAGGCATGCAAAGATGAACATTGGGTCAAGGAAATGGATGAAGAACTTGACCAGATCGAAAAGAATAACACTTGGGAGTTGGTTCCTAGACCAAAAGATAAGAATGTCATAGGGACAAAATGGATCTTCAAAAACAAGTTGAATGAAAATGGGGAAGTGATTAGAAACAAGGCGAGACTTGTTTGTAAAGGGTATGCTCAACAAGAAGGAATAGACTTTGAAGAAACTTTTGCTCCCGTTGCTAGACTTGAGGCCATCAGAATGTTCCTTGCTCTCTCTAGCTTTTAGAAGTTCAATGTATTTCAAATGGACGTGAAATCAGCCTTTCTCAATGGAGACTTAGAAGAAGAAGTGTACATTGAGCAGCCAAATGGATTCATCCTTGGTAATGATCCAAATCTTGTATACATACTAAAGAAGGCTCTCTATGGTCTCAAACAGGCTCCAAGGGCTTGGTACTATCGTCTGGACAAATACCTTCATTAACAGGGTTTTTAAAAAGGACTAGCAGATAACAATCTTTATATAAAAATTGAAAATAACAAATTGCTAATACTTGTTGTGTATGTAGCTGATATCATATTTGGTAGCAATGAAGAAGCTATCAGTCAAAACTTTTCCTTGGTGATGCAGAAGGAATTTGAAATGTCTTTGCTTGGAGAACTAACATATTTTCTTGGCTTACAAATCCAACAAAATAAAGGTGGTATCTTTATATCTGAAACCAAGTATGTCAAGCAGATCTTGAAGAAGTATGGCATGGAATATTTGAAACCAGTATGCACTCCTATGGTCACAGGATGCAACCTTAATGCAAATGATGAATTAGCAGTAGTGCATCAACCAACCTATAGGTCCATGATTGGAAGTCTGCTTTATTTAACAGGTACCCGACTAGACATCATGCATGTAGTAGGAATGGTTGGAATATTTCAGGCAAATCCTAAGGAAGCTCATCTTCAGGCAGTAAAGAGAATTTTCAAGTATCTTCAAGGAACTCAAAACTATGGCCTATGGTATCCTAGAGATGTGGATCTAACTCTTCATGCTTATACAGATGCAGATTGGGCTGGAAGCATGGATGACAAAGAAAGCACTAGTGGTGGTGCATTCTTTATGGGTTCCAGATTACTATCTTGGTTCAGCAAGAAACAGGGTTCTATTGCATTACCTACAGCTGAAGCAGAATATGTCGCTGTTGCATCCTGTTGCACTCAACTCCTTTGGATGATGCAAACCTTGCAGGATTTTCAAATCACTTGTACACCACCTATCTCCATCTTATGTGATAATACAAGTGCAATCAACATTTCAAAGAACCCAATCATGTATTCAAAGACCAAGCAAATACCGATCAAGTATCATTTTCTCTGGGAACAAGTGCTGGAACAAAAGGTCAAATTGGAATATGTTCCCTCCAAGGAACAAGTTGTTGATGTTTTCAACAAACCATTGCCCAAGGAGACATTTGAATACCTCAGACAGAAGCTGGGGGTATTGATGCATCATCCTGCTATTGAATCTTGTTTGTTGTACGCAGGTGGATACACATACATTTTCCGGTCTATGTGGGTCAAATCGGTCTATTAGAGATCATCTGGCATAGGTTCAGGGGGAGCATATATTCTTCTAATGATGCATTGTTGGCATTATCTTAGAAGTCGTTGGTTTAATTTCTCAAGGGTTTTCTGGTGGAGTAGATCAATGTGTGCTGGTCTGAAGGTTGATTTCGCTGATAGTTGTTCTTGTCTCTATGTCATGTACTTCTTTTCATTTCAAGGTCATGTAACGGCCTATTTTGGTTTCCCCACTATGCCTAGGATGAATGAGTTTTTTCTATCTTGTGTATTCCCACTTGGATGGGAGATGGATTTTGTATGAGTCTTGATGATAGTAAGGTTACTTATAATGTATGGAGTCATGTTCTTTCTTGTAGAACATCTTTTTACAGACAGCATTTCAGCGCAAAGCATATAAAAAGGGGGAGCTCGTTCAGGGAGAGTATGGTAGTCCGCCCCTTTTCCCTTGATGTCAAAGGGGGAGAGTGATTGGTTGTTGTTGCCATAAAGTCCAAAGGGGGAGATTGTTGGCATTATGATACATATGTTGTACCTGATGGCAACCCACTCATCTCAGATGATAAATTATAGTGCAGCAAAGTTATTTTCTGGTTCCACAGGTCTCCCGCACAAAAGGTGTGAACCAAAAGTTCACGCACGTTCATGCAGAGAAAAGTTCACACACTTTCATGCAGAGAAAAGCACATGCACATGGGAAATCTTATGATTGGTTCATGGTATTTAGTACTTGGTATTTAAACCTATGGTTTTGGGCCATGGTATCTCGTCATAAGTGTTGATCCTGAGTATTGGGTCCATGGTATTGAATTGTTATGGTTTTTGGTCCGTGGTATTGTGAAAGGCGTCAGGCTATAAAAGAGGAAGGAGATAATTTGGCAAGGCATCTTCTGAATGATTGAATATCTGATAAAGTGCTAGATCTGGAATACAATGATTGGGTTATGGTGCAGATCTAGATTTGAATGAAGAAGGAACCTGAGCGCAAGGAGAATGATAAGTTCTATTGATGGGTCAAAATCTTAAGGTTGGAATAGTGGTATCTCTATAGGATTTTGATCTGTGATATGTGGTGCACGCTTGATCTATAAATCTAATAATCTAGGTTAACTAATATTTGAATGTTTGAAAGAATGAATTTATAGATCTGTACGTAGGTTTCTGAATAGTGAAGTAGCGTACATCTCTTGATTTATGTTCTAGTTGCTTCTATTTATTTCTATAGTGTTCTGGGTTGAGAAGTGGGGTGCGATTACTATAATTATGATCTAGGTATAGTCATCAGAGAAGTGTTTATTTTGATTCAGTTTTGATTGGTGAAAAGGTGATTGGTTGATGCACAAATTATTGATGTTTGATTGATGTTATTTGTGGATCCAGTCTGAAAATTTATGAAACGTGGTCCCTGGAAGGAAGAGAAGGTTGTAATCTTCTGCAAGTAGCAGCTTGTGTACTAGTATCTCAACTAGTACAAGAACTAAAGGGGTTGTATCTCCCTTCCAGGAGAAGCTGGAAAACGAGAGAGGGTTGTAGCTCTCTGCAGGTAGCAGCCTGCGTACTGGTAAAGGACTGCACGAGTACAGAATCATTGTAAAAATAAGTTTCTAATTGAAAAGATAGAGACATATTGCAGCAGGTGGCTTTCACCCACATTGGGTTTCCACCTTATATCTTGTGTTCTTGTGTGTGATTGTCTTCTGCTCTGTTTTTCTGTTCCTGGTTATTGTTTATATGATCTTGATGCATAGATTAATGTTCAACATCTGTAGAATATTTTAAATTATAAGTCTCTATGGTATATGTGGGTTTCCTTATCTGTAGTTGCATATATACGTGGTTCTCTCTAACTGAAGTAGTATATATGTTCTGGGTTTGAAAAAGAAAATAATTGACCAAGTAATACTGATTCACCCCCCCTCTCAGTATTATTTCCAACAATTGGCATCAGAGCGGGTCCTTCAGAAGAAGCTTGATCGCTTGAAGGAAGATCTATCATCATGAGAAACTATGAGAGAGAAGCATCAATTAGGCCACCAATTTTTGATGGGACCAACTTCGTCTATTGGAAGGTAAGAGTTACAACCTATCTTCAATCTCTTGGTACAGAAGCATGGGATATCATAGATACAGGGTACACTTTTCCATCAGCCACTCCCACAGATCCGGCTGAGAAGAAGTAGTTTGAAACTAATGCAAAGGCTATCAATACTCTATTAGGATGTCTATCTCAATCAGAATTCTTCAAGGTTATGTAGTATGAAACCGCAAAAGAAATATGGGACAAGATTGTTCTGAGCTATGAAGGAGATGAACATGTAAAAAGAGCAAAACTTCAAACCCTCATAATTTAATATGAAAATATCAAAATGTACAATGATGAAAGTGTGGCTAACTATTTCCTACGCATAGATGAGATTGTTAATTGTATGAGAAATTTGGGTGAAGAAATAAAAGAGGCTGTTGTGGTTGAAAATTTTTTGAGATATTTGTCTTCTAAGTTTGAATCAAAAGTTTCTGCAATAGAAGAAAAGGAGAATCTATAGAAAATTACCATGTCGCAACTACACGGAATTCTAACCGCTTATGAAATGAGGAAAGGGGGACCATTAGACAGAAGAGAAACCACATTCAAGGCCTCAGGAAAAGGAGATTCTTATGACTCAAGACATATGTCAGAAGAAGAGGAAGAATCAAATTTTGTCAAGAACCTTCAATAGGGTGCTAGAAGATTCAGAGCTAAGTTACCTTTCAAATGTTTTTCTTGTGGAAGAGTCGGTCACTATGCTACCAAGTGTCCTCATAAAGGTAGGGAACCTGTTAGATGGAACAAGAAATAGAATGTAAATAAGAAAAGCTATTACACTCATGAAGGCAGTGATGGATTTTCAAATAGTGATGAAGATGAACAAGGTAATAATTATAGACTTGTAATGGCTTTTGATGATGATGATTTCATGGATGCTATAGATGAAGAAGGTCTTTATGAAGAGATTTCTAAACTCAAAATTTGTTTAGAAGAGAAAAATATGATTATTGATACTCTGCAATTCCAGTTGGCTGAAAGTGAAAAACATCATGAAAAGTTAGAATGTGAAATAATGGGACTTAGAAAAGAGATTGAGAAAACTAAAGCTCTTAATCTTAGATTTGTTAAAGGATCTGAAACGTTAGATGAGATTATCAAAGTACAATGTTCTCCACTAATCAAGACAGGTCTGGGATATAATAAAGAAGCATCTCAAGCACAGAATCCAACCACCCCCAAAATTTATATTGATGCAGCAAGGAGAAGTGAACAAATTGATAATCAACAAAAAAGGCACAATGCTACTCACCAGGTAAATCAGGGACATTTTTCTTCAAGAATGAACAGAGATCACCAATTAAATCAGGGGCAATCTGCTTCAAGGATAAACAGAAGCTACAACAGACCACAGGTAATTCATTCTCAATTTGCCTCAAGAATGAATGTCAATGAAAACTACAATCATTCGGTCCACAGGGTTGATAATCGCAGGAATTTTTTCAATGGCCAATGTTTCTCTTGTCACAACTTTGGACACAAAGCTGCTTAGTGTGTTTCCTACAAAACTATCATGACTAGAGAAACTCAAAACTAGAGGAGTATGACTGGGATCATGCAAAGGACCTAGAATAACTTTTATGCTCTTGAAAATGAAATAGAATGTTCTATTTGTAATAATTTTGGTCATGAAGATTCTGAATGCAGGAGCAGGTTTCGGCAGGCAACTTAGAAGGAGCAAGCCTCAAATATCAAAACATGGAGAATGAAAGAACCACAACCAGAAAGATGTGGTATAGTCTTATATGTAGATGGGTAGGAAAATCAATGGTACATCGACAGTGGATGTTCAAAACATATGATAGGTGATAACGAAAAACTTCAGTGATATAGTGCCTTGGAGAAGGAGAAGAAGGTCTTATTTGGAAATGACACCCCTGCATTCATAAAAGGTCAAGGTTCTGTTCTTTTAAAATAAAAGGTCAAAGAAGGAAATGTTATGTATGTTGATGGCTTAAAGCATAATCTATTGAGTGTCAGTCAGATATGCAATCAAGGAACAGAGGTAATATTTCGATCAAATGGATGTAGTGTTCATGATCTTGATACAGGAGAAACATTGATCAAAGGCATAAGAACTCCAAATAATTTATACATATTCAAAGAAGGACAACAACAATGCTATCTGAGCAAGAATGATGAACATTGGCTATGGCACCAGAGGTTGGGGCATCTAAGCTTCTCACAGATAAGGAAAGCATGCAAATACCAGGCAGTTCGTGGTCTTCCAGACATCAGAATTTTAGATAATACAATATGCAAATCATGTCAGTTTGGTAAGAAAACCATAACTAACTTCCCTGAGAAGGAAGGATCAGCTAGAAGGTAACTTGAGCTTGTCCATACTGATGTATGTGGTCCATCTACGAAAAGGTCACCTCGGGGAGAAGAATACTTTAGATTATTCATTGACGACTATTCAAGGATGGTTTGGATAGGACTGATGAAGCACAAATATGAAGCCTTCGAGAAATTCAAACCCTTCAAAGCTTTGGTTGAAAATGAATCAGATGACAAAATTAAATGCCTCAGGTATGATAGAGGTGGGGAGTTTACCTCAAATGAATTTTTCGATTTTTGTGAAGAACATGGAATAAGAAGAGAATTCTCTACAGCCAGGACTCCTCAGAAAAATGGAGTAGTTGAAAGGATGAACAGAATGGTTCAACAAATGGCTCATGCTATGCTTGATGAGTCTGGAACTCCCGCAACTTTCTGGGGTGAAGCTGAATTTGCTACAGTTGTTATTCTCAACAAAGCAAATGTCCGGGTGAACAGCACTGAAACCCCTCATGAGCTATGGTATGGTGAGACTCCTTCGGTAAAATATTTCAAAATTTTTGGAAGCAAATGCTATATCAAAAATATTGATGAACATCTTGGAAAGTTTGAACCTAGAGCAGATGAAGGCATTCTCCTTGATTACTCTCCCCACAACAAAAGCATACAAGTGTTATAATAAAAGGCTTGGAAAAATTGTTGAAAGTATTGATTTAGTGGTTGATGAAGAAGAAAACACTCCTAGGCAGGTAAGATCTGAAGATTTCAAAGATGATGAGGACTATCCATCAACATCAAATCAAATTCATGATGAAGAAGAAACCTATGAAGAAGAAACCCATGAGGAGCCTAAAGAACAAATAAGGATAGAAGAAAAGACTCCATCCAGGTACGTTCAGAAGAATCATCCAGAATCTCAAATTTTGGGGAAAAAGAGCCAAGAATACAAACAAGAAGAACAATTGTAGAAGCTTCAAGATATTTGGCATTACTTTCCTCCACTGAACCACAAAATATAAAAGAGGCATGCAAAGATGAATTCTGGGTCAAGGCAATGGATGAAGAACTTGAGCAGATTGAAAAGAATAACACTTGCGAGTTGGTTCCTAGACCAAAAGATAAGAATGTCATAGGGACAAAATGGATCTTCAAAAACAAGTTGAATGAAAATGGGGAAGTGATTAGAAACAAGGCCATATTTGTTTGTAAAGGGTATGCTCAACAAGAAGGAATAGACTTTGAAGAAACTTTTAATCCCATTGCTAGACTTGAGGCCATCAGAATGTTCCTTGCTCTCTCTAGCTTTCAGAAGTTCAAAGTATTTCAAATGGACGTGAAATCAGCCTTTCTGAATGGAGAATTAGAAGAAGAAGTGTACATTGAGCAGCCAAATGGATTTGCAGACTAAAGAAGGTTCTCTATGGTCTCAAACATGCTCCAAGGGCTTGGTACTATCATCTGGAAAAATACCTTCATCAACAAGGTTTTTCAAAAGGATCAGCAGATAGCAATCTTTATATAAAAATTGAAAATAACAAATTGCTAATACTTGTTGTGTATGTATATGATATCATCTTTGGCAACGATGAAGAGGCTATGAGTCAAAACTTTTCCTTGGTGATGCAGAAGGAATTCGAAATGTCTTGGCTTGGAGAACTGACATATTTTCTTGGTTTACAAATCCAACAAAATAAGGGCGGTATCTTTTTATCTCAAACCAAGTATCTCAAGCAGATCTTGAAGAAGTATGGCGTGGAAGATTTGAAACCAGTATGCACTCCTATGGTCACATGATGCAGCCTTAGTGCAAATGATGAATGAGCAGCAGTGCATCAACCAACCTATAGTTCCATGATTGGAAGTCTGCTCTATTTAACAGGTACCCAACCAGACATCATGCATGCAGTAGGAATGTTTGGAATATTTCACGCAAATCCTAAGGAAACTCATCTTCAGGCAGTAAAGAGAATTTTCAAGTATCTTCAAGGAACTCAAAACTATGGCCTATGGTATCCTAGAGATGCGG